>WNGS01002424.1:9008-39417 GCA_020271785.1 Procambarus virginalis
GGTGATGGTACAACATGTGCCACATGGTGATGGTACAACATGTGCTCCATGGTGATGGTACAACATGTGCTCCATGGTGATGGTACAACATGTGCTCCATGGTGATGGTACAACATGTGCCCATGGTGATGGTACAACATGTGCTCCATGGTGATGGTACAACATGTGCTCCATGGTGATGGTACAACATGTGCTCCATGGTGATGGTACAATGTGCCACATGGTGATGGTACAACATGTGCTCCATGGTGATGGTACAACATGTGCTCACGGTGATGGTACAACATGTGCTCCATGGTGATGGTACAACATGTGCCACATGGTGATGGTACAACATGTGCTCCATGGTGATGGTACAACATGTGCCCATGGTGATGGTACAACATGTGCCACATGGTGATGGTACAACATGTGCCCATGGTGATGGTACAACATGTGCTCCATGGTGATGGTACAACATGTGCCACATGGTGATGGTACATGTGCTCCATGGTGATGGTACAACATGTGCTCCATGGTGATGGTACAACATGTGCCACATGGTGATGGTACAACATGTGCTCCATGGTGATGGTACAACATGTGCTCCATGGTGATGGTACAACATGTGCTCCATGTGATGGTACAACATGTGCCCATGGTGATGGTACAACATGTGCTCCATGACATGGTGATGGTACACATGTGCCACATGGTGATGGTACAACATGTGCCACATGGTGATGGTACAACATGTGCCACATGGTGATGGTACAACATGTGCTCCATGGTGATGGTACAACATGTGCCACATGTGATGGTACAACATGTGCTCCATGGTGATGGTACAACATGTGCTCCATGGTGATGGTACACATGTGCTCCATGGTGATGGTACAACATGTGCTCCATGGTGATGGTACAACATGTGCTCCATGGTGATGGTACATGTGCTCCATGGTGATGGTACAACATGTGCTCCATGGTGATGGTACAACATGTGCTCCATGGTGATGGTACACACATGTGCCACATGGTGATGGTACAACATGTGCTCCATGGTGATGGTACAACATGTGCCACACATGTGATGGTACAACATGTGCTCCATGGTGATGGTACAACATGTGCCCCATGGTGATGGTACAACATGTGCTCCATGGTGATGGTACAACATGTGCTCCATGGTGATGTACAACATGTGCCACATGTGATGGTACAACATGTGCTCCATGGTGATGGTACAACATGTGCTCCATGGTGATGGTACAACATGTGCTCCATGGTGATGGTACAACATGTGCCCATGTGATGGTACAACATGTGCTCCATGGTGATGGTACAACATGTGCTCCATGGTGATGGTACAACATGTGCTCCATGGTGATGGTACAACATGTGCCCATGGTGATGGTACAACATGTGCTCCATGGTGATGGTACAACATGTGCTCCATGGTGATGGTACAACATGTGCCACTGGTGATGGTACAACATGTGCTCCATGGTGATGGTACAACATGTGCCACACGGTGATGGTACAACATGTGCTCCATGGTGATGGTACAACATGTGCCCATGGTGATGGTACAACATGTGCTCCATGGTGATGGTACAACATGTGCTCCATGGTGATGGTACAACATGTGCTCCATGGTGATGGTACAACATGTGCTCAATGGTGATGGTACAACATGTGCCACATGGTGATGGTACAACATGTGCTCCATGGTGATGGTACAACATGTGCTCCATGGTGATGGTACAACATGTGCTCCATGGTGATGGTACAACATGTGCTCCATGGTGATGGTACAACATGTGCTCCATGGTGATGGTACAACATGTGCCACATGGTGATGGTACAACATGTGCTCCATGGTGATGGTACAACATGTGCTCCATGGTGATGGTACAACATGTGCCACACGGTGATGGTACAACATGTGCCACACGGTGATGGTACAACATGTGCTCCATGGTGATGGTACAACATGTGCTCCATGGTGATGGTACAACATGTGCCACATGGTGATGGTACAACATGTGCCACATGGTGATGGTACAACATGTGCTCCATGGTGATGGTACAACATGTGCTCCATGGTGATGGTACAACATGTGCCCATGGTGATGGTACAACATGTGCTCCATGGTGATGGTACAACATGTGCTCCATGGTGATGGTACAACATGTGCTCCATGGTGATGGTACAACATGTGCTCCATGGTGATGGTACAACATGTGCTCCATGGTGATGGTACAACATGTGCTCCATGGTGATGGTACAACATGTGCCACATGGTGATGGTACAACATGTGCTCCATGGTGATGGTACAACATGTGCTCCATGGTGATGGTACAACATGTGCCACATGGTGATGGTACAACATGTGCTCCATGGTGATGGTACAACATGTGCTCCATGGTGATGGTACAACATGTGCTCCATGGTGATGGTACAACATGTGCTCCATGGTGATGGTACAACATGTGCTCCATGGTGATGGTACAACATGTGCCACACGGTGATGGTACAACATGTGCCACATGGTGATGGTACAACATGTGCCCATGGTGATGGTACAACATGTGCTCCATGGTGATGGTACAACATGTGCCACACGGTGATGGTACAACATGTGCTCCATGGTGATGGTACAACATGTGCTCCATGGTGATGGTACAACATGTGCCACATGGTGATGGTACAACATGTGCTCCATGGTGATGGTACAACATGTGCTCCATGGTGATGGTACAACATGTGCCACATGGTGATGGTACAACATGTGCTCCATGGTGATGGTACAACATGTGCTCCATGGTGATGGTACAACATGTGCCACATGGTGATGGTACAACATGTGCCACACGGTGATGGTACAACATGTGCTCCATGGTGATGGTACAACATGTGCTCCATGGTGATGGTACAACATGTGCTCCATGGTGATGGTACAACATGTGCCACATGGTGATGGTACAACATGTGCTCCATGGTGATGGTACAACATGTGCTCCATGGTGATGGTACAACATGTGCCACATGGTGATGGTACAACATGTGCTCCATGGTGATGGTACAACATGTGCTCCATGGTGATGGTACAACATGTGCTCCATGGTGATGGTACAACATGTGCTCCATGGTGATGGTACAACATGTGCTCCATGGTGATGGTACAACATGTGCCACATGGTGATGGTACAACATGTGCTCCATGGTGATGGTACAACATGTGCCACATGGTGATGGTACAACATGTGCTCCATGGTGATGGTACAACATGTGCCACATGGTGATGGTACAACATGTGCTCCATGGTGATGGTACAACATGTGCTCCATGGTGATGGTACAACATGTGCTCCATGGTGATGGTACAACATGTGCTCCATGGTGATGGTACAACATGTGCCACATGGTGATGGTACAACATGTGCTCCATGGTGATGGTACAACATGTGCTCCATGGTGATGGTACAACATGTGCCACATGGTGATGGTACAACATGTGCTCCATGGTGATGGTACAACATGTGCTCCATGGTGATGGTACAACATGTGCCACATGGTGATGGTACAACATGTGCTCCATGGTGATGGTACAACATGTGCTCCATGGTGATGGTACAACATGTGCCACATGGTGATGGTACAACATGTGCCCATGGTGATGGTACAACATGTGCTCCATGGTGATGGTACAACATGTGCTCCATGGTGATGGTACAACATGTGCCACACGGTGATGGTACAACATGTGCCACATGGTGATGGTACAACATGTGCTCCATGGTGATGGTACAACATGTGCTCCATGGTGATGGTACAACATGTGCCACATGGTGATGGTACAACATGTGCTCCATGGTGATGGTACAACATGTGCTCCATGGTGATGGTACAACATGTGCTCCATGGTGATGGTACAACATGTGCTCCATGGTGATGGTACAACATGTGCTCCATGGTGATGGTACAACATGTGCTCCATGGTGATGGTACAACATGTGCCACATGGTGATGGTACAACATGTGCTCCATGGTGATGGTACAACATGTGCTCCATGGTGATGGTACAACATGTGCCACATGGTGATGGTACAACATGTGCTCCATGGTGATGGTACAACATGTGCTCCATGGTGATGGTACAACATGTGCTCCATGGTGATGGTACAACATGTGCTCCATGGTGATGGTACAACATGTGCTCCATGGTGATGGTACAACATGTGCCACACGGTGATGGTACAACATGTGCCACACGGTGATGGTACAACATGTGCCACATGGTGATGGTACAACATGTGCTCCATGGTGATGGTACAACATGTGCCACATGGTGATGGTACAACATGTGCTCCATGGTGATGGTACAACATGTGCTCCATGGTGATGGTACAACATGTGCCACATGGTGATGGTACAACATGTGCTCCATGGTGATGGTACAACATGTGCTCCATGGTGATGGTACAACATGTGCCACATGGTGATGGTACAACATGTGCTCCATGGTGATGGTACAACATGTGCTCCATGGTGATGGTACAACATGTGCCACATGGTGATGGTACAACATGTGCCACATGGTGATGGTACAACATGTGCTCCATGGTGATGGTACAACATGTGCTCCATGGTGATGGTACAACATGTGCTCCATGGTGATGGTACAACATGTGCCACATGGTGATGGTACAACATGTGCTCCATGGTGATGGTACAACATGTGCTCCATGGTGATGGTACAACATGTGCTCCATGGTGATGGTACAACATGTGCCACATGGTGATGGTACAACATGTGCTCCATGGTGATGGTACAACATGTGCCACATGGTGATGGTACAACATGTGCTCCATGGTGATGGTACAACATGTGCCACATGGTGATGGTACAACATGTGCTCCATGGTGATGGTACAACATGTGCCACATGGTGATGGTACAACATGTGCCACATGGTGATGGTACAACATGTGCCACACGGTGATGGTACAACATGTGCCACATGGTGATGGTACAACATGTGCACATGGTGATGGTACATGTGCTCCATGGTGATGGTACAACATGTGCTCCATGGTGATGGTACAACATGTGCTCCATGGTGATGGTACAACATGTGCACATGGTGATGGTACAACATGTGCTCCATGGTGATGGTACAACATGTGCTCCATGGTGATGGTACAACATGTGCCACATGGTGATGGTACAACATGTGCTCCATGGTGATGGTACAACATGTGCTCCATGGTGATGGTACAACATGTGCTCCATGGTGATGGTACAACATGTGCTCCATGGTGATGGTACAACATGTGCTCCATGGTGATGGTACAACATGTGCCACATGGTGATGGTACAACATGTGCCACATGGTGATGGTACAACATGTGCCACATGGTGATGGTACAACATGTGCTCCATGGTGATGGTACAACATGTGCCACATGGTGATGGTACAACATGTGCTCCATGGTGATGGTACAACATGTGCTCCATGGTGATGGTACAACATGTGCCACATGGTGATGGTACAACATGTGCTCCATGGTGATGGTACAACATGTGCTCCATGGTGATGGTACAACATGTGCCACATGGTGATGGTACAACATGTGCTCCATGGTGATGGTACAACATGTGCTCCATGGTGATGGTACAACATGTGCCCACGGTGATGGTACAACATGTGCCACACGGTGATGGTACAACATGTGCCATGGTGATGGTACAACATGTGCTCCATGGTGATGGTACAACATGTGCTCCATGGTGATGGTACAACATGTGCCACATGGTGATGGTACAACATGTGCTCCATGGTGATGGTACAACATGTGCTCCATGGTGATGGTACAACATGTGCTCCATGGTGATGGTACAACATGTGCCACATGGTGATGGTACAACATGTGCTCCATGGTGATGGTACAACATGTGCCACATGGTGATGGTACAACATGTGCTCCATGGTGATGGTACAACATGTGCCACATGGTGATGGTACAACATGTGCTCCATGGTGATGGTACAACATGTGCCACATGGTGATGGTACAACATGTGCCACATGGTGATGGTACAACATGTGCCCATGGTGATGGTACAACATGTGCCACATGGTGATGGTACAACATGTGCCACATGGTGATGGTACATGTGCTCCATGGTGATGGTACAACATGTGCTCCATGGTGATGGTACAACATGTGCCACATGGTGATGGTACAACATGTGCTCCATGGTGATGGTACAACATGTGCTCCATGGTGATGGTACAACATGTGCTCCATGGTGATGGTACAACATGTGCCCATGGTGATGGTACAACATGTGCTCCATGGTGATGGTACATGTGCTCCATGGTGATGGTACAACATGTGCTCCATGGTGATGGTACAACATGTGCCACATGGTGATGGTACAACATGTGCTCCATGGTGATGGTACAACATGTGCCACATGGTGATGGTACAACATGTGCTCCATGGTGATGGTACAACATGTGCTCCATGGTGATGGTACAACATGTGCTCCATGGTGATGGTACAACATGTGCTCCATGGTGATGGTACAACATGTGCCCATGGTGATGGTACATGTGCTCCATGGTGATGGTACAACATGTGCTCCATGGTGATGGTACAACATGTGCCCATGGTGATGGTACAACATGTGCCACATGGTGATGGTACAACATGTGCCATGGTGATGGTACAACATGTGCTCACAGGTGATGGTACAACATGTGCTCCATGGTGATGGTACAACATGTGCTCCATGGTGATGGTACAACATGTGCTCCCAGGTGATGGTACAACATGTGCTCCATGGTGATGGTACAACATGTGCACATGGTGATGGTACAACATGTGCTCCATGGTGATGGTACAACATGTGCTCCATGGTGATGGTACAACATGTGCTCCATGGTGATGGTACAAACATGTGCTCCATGGTGATGGTACAACATGTGCCACACGGTGATGGTACAACATGTGCTCAATGGTGATGGTACAACATGTGCCACATGGTGATGGTACAACATGTGCTCCATGGTGATGGTACAACATGTGCTCCATGGTGATGGTACAACATGTGCTCCCATGGTGATGGTACAACATGTGCTCCATGGNTGTTAGGCATATGTGTGTCTGATGACAAGTGGCACTGTTAGGTGTGTGTCTGATGACAAGTGGCACTGTTAGGTGTGTGTGTCTGATGACAGGTGGCACTGTTAGGTATTTGTCTGATGACAGGTGGCACTGTTACGTGTGTGTCTGATGACAAGTGGCACTGTTAGGTATGTGTCTGATGACAGGTGGCACTGTTAGGTATTTGTCTGATGACAGGTGGCACTGTTAGGTGTGTGTCTGATGACAAGTGGCACTGTTAGGTGTGTGTCTGATGACAAGTGGCACTGTTAGGTGTGTGTCTGATGACAGGTGGCACTGTTAGGTATTTGTCTGATGACAGGTGGCACTGTTAGGTATTTGTCTGATGACAGGTGGCACTGTTAGGTGTGTGTCTGATGACAAGTGGCACTGTTAGGTGTGTGTCTGATGACAGGTGGCACTGTTAGGTGTGTGTCTGATGACAGGTGGCACTGTTAGGTGTGTGTTTGATGACAGGTGGCACTGTTAGGTATTTGTCTGATGACAAGTGGCACTATTAGGTGTGTGTCTGATGACAAGTGGCACTGTTAGGTGTGTGTCTGATGATAAGTGGCACTGTTAGGTGTGTGTCTGATGACAAGTGGCACTGTTAGGTGTGTGTCTGATGACAAGTGGCACTGTTAGGTGTGTGTCTGATGACAAGTGGCACTGTTAGGTGTGTGTCTGATGACAAGTGGCACTGTTAGGTGTGTGTCTGATGACAAGTGGCACTGTTAGGTGTGTGTCTGATGACAAGTGGCATTGTTAGGTGTGTGTCTGATGACAAGTGGCATTGTTAGGTGTGTGTCTGATGACAAGTGGCACTGTTAGGTATGTGTCTGATGATAAGTGGCATTGTTAGGTGTGTGTCTGATGATAAGTGGCACTGTTAGGTGTGTGCTGGGAAAACTGACTCATGGGATTTATTTACTGATTTTAATTTATATTAATTTATTTATATAAATTTATTTTTCGTTAATTTATTTATTTGATAGCGGAATGTATGATGATAATGTGCACTGTATGTTTATTTTTCCCACAAGTAGTTTCCTACGCAACCTGGGTGGGTTTATTAATTATATAGTCTATCAATCGAAATTTAATCGATTGGTAGGCATTCACTTCAAATGTGAGAAGAGTTAGATTACCAATGATTAGTAAATTAAATTAAACAAATACAGCTAATCTGAATAATTGTTTATGGCGTGGTCAACCAGATATGAACACAGAAGACTAAGTCAAACTAAGTCTCCTCGTAGGTGAGGCTAGTGGCGTCACGGATCACGTGTTGGTCCAGATCATTACTGATATTTCTTCTTCCCCTTTAATGACACCTTTCAAAAGGGGCACATAGTATCAATCATAAGTAATATATGACGGCTATATCAGGGGAAATGATTATTCTAATTAATGAATGATATTTACCTTCTCGGGTGGCTCGCCTCATGTCCTCAGTGGCCTACCCTAAATCTTACTGGCCAGAAATAGCTAGATTTATTATGTTATAGGGTAGAGAACGCTTCCCGTTTTGTTGATGAAGATTGTGCTGATGATGGGAGGTTTGGACATACCATAACACTGTGTCTAGAGGGAAATAACAGCAGAGCTTCAAGCGTGCTCCAGGCGAGACTTTGTTGATGTTAAATTTTCATGGCGTCTGCTCCCTCTCGGTTCGAGAGACGCATCCCTCTCGCTGGTTTCTAATTAGTCGTTATCGACTTAGGGAGGTAGACTATGTATTTGCTGGTTATATAATTAAATTCAGTCTTGGAAAACACTTTTTTCATCATATTTAATCCCCAGGCTGGTAGATTTAAAGATACGTGTTATACGTAAATGAATATTTGATGACATGGCAAACATTTAATTTTCTCTGAACAGCCATGCAGTTTATTCTCTGAGCTAAAGTAAAGTTAGTATGTTCCTGACATAACCGTTTTTGCTTGGTATGCCAGGTGCTAGTAATTTGGTGTCGAAAATGCCGACATAATTCTGGGGAGGAGGGGGAAACACGGGTCGGAGAGCAATATTTTTAATTGACGAACACTAATACTCTTCAGAATTACAAGATTAATTTTATATTACTAGTTAGTAAGTTGAACATTTGTGCGTCGGTTCGAACCGGACGGATGTCCCGTGCTAGAGTCCCCATCCTGCAGTCGCCCGTGGAGTAGTGGTAAGACACTTGCCTGGGATTTTGCAAGCGCTTTGGCCTAGGTTCGTATCCTGGCCGGGGAGGATTTACTAGGTGTCAATCCTTAACTGTAGCCTCTGTTTACCCAACAGTAAAATGGGTACCTGGTTGTTAGTCGATTTAGCGGATTGTATTCGGGGGATTATTAGGTTTAAGGACTTGCCCGAAACGCTATGCGTGCTAGTGACTGTACAAGAATGAAAGAACTCTTGGATATAAAATACAAAAAAAAAACATTGCACATGTTGGAAGGCTTTAGGTGATTTTGTTTCTCTGCTAACTCTTGTGATGCAAAGTTTCTATTCTAATTAAATGTCATTTAAACCAGAGGACTGAATGTGATCAATTACTACAGTCAAGTACGTGTAGCCAATGAGGCCAATGCAATACATCTCGTCAACTAATAATATATGTATCAAATTAGTTGTCGGATTTATTAGTCATCTATGCTCCCTTGTGCTCATTTGCTAGAGTTTATTTGACTGAAAAATTGGGTTTTAATTTGGTTAGTTAATTTTAAGAATTGAATGTACTCAATCATTAAAGTTAGTATGGCTCTGAGACTGCAGTGAGTCCAGTGACATCGATTGCAGTGACTTGTAGCTGTTTAGGCTACTGTTCACTGATTTGCCACTGATGCCTCATGAACCCATCTTCAGCTTTAAAGGATGATATCAAGATCAACCTCTGTTGTTATAGTCAGCTATGTTCTTCCTTGTATATTTCTATTGGAGTTATATAATCAGCTGACAAATTTAAATTTCTATTTGAATGTTTGTCTGCAGGCATTGGCTTCTTCAGGCTTAATACTGGGTCAGTAAGTAATTTGCCTCCTGCATAATTTAACAGGTTTATTCCCTGATATCTAGTTGGGCTAATAAATTTGTAATAATAGTCTGCACCTACAATGATTCTTCCATCGGTGAGGTGATCAGACTTAATTTTATCTGCCAATTTTATTCCCCCTATTTCTCAGGAATTTGGCAGTAGCTCCCATACCTTGTACATGTAGGTCCATTGGAATTGTGTATACCACAATGGCTTGTACTTGACAGTCGTAGCTGCCCAAACGTACTGATGGCTGTACCACCTGGTAGATTTGAGGTCCTGTATCAGCTAGGATCCCCGATATATCTAATGTCACCTGTGTTACAGGCTGTAATTGTAGATCATCTGCCACCTTTTGTGTGACAAATGTTCTCTGGGACCCTTGGTCAAGCAACCCTCGGGTTTTGACCCTGGCCCCTCTTAGTACTGATAGTAAGTTGGGCAGTAAGCAAAGTCGCATTATTTTTGGACTTTGTAGATAGGGCACTGATTTCCTGTCACACCTTGCAGTACTGTACTGTGGTAGGAATTCTACCTTGTGGTTTGGAGACTATTTTTGGTTTCCCTGCACAATGCTGCGTCATGCTGACCTTTGTTACACCTATTGCATGCGTTTAGTTGGGTCTCACATTCGTGTGAGATCTATCACCGGAAATATAGGAAGATAGATCAACAATTTCCTAGCTAACAGAATCCAGTGTGTGATAGTCAACAAGGTAAAATCCGGACCATCAACCATGAAGAGCTCAGTCCCACAGGGTACTGTCCATGCTCCAATATTCTTTCTCATTCTCTTGGCGGACATAGACAATGACACAAACTATAGTACCGTATCATCCATTGCAGATGACATGGATTTTTATGAGTAGACAACATAAAGGGACAGTAAACCTCCAAACTGATGTAAATCAGGTTTGTCAATCGGCCACAGGAAATAATATGGTATGTAATGAAAATAAGATCCAGCTCCTGCACTGTGGAAAAAATTAAAA
Organism: Procambarus virginalis; assembly: GCA_020271785.1. NCBI lineage: Eukaryota > Metazoa > Arthropoda > Malacostraca > Decapoda > Cambaridae > Procambarus > Procambarus virginalis. The sequence goes on from WNGS01002424.1 coordinate 20,177, forward strand.
TTGAAAAACGGAAATCACGTACAAAACGCAGTGAATCCATATCTTATTACGTAAAATCAACGCAAAGGATTTGGGCGTAATCATGGAAGAAGTCCTTATCATTAAAGAACACAATAAAGTTCTCGACTGCAAAAAAAAAAAAAAATGACGGGTTTGATAACAAGAACCTTTCAAACTAGAGATGCTATACCATTAATGATACTTTTGAAGATGCTAGTGCTCTCTAGAATGGAATACTGTTGCACAATGACAGCCACTCTCAAAGCTGGAGAAATTGCTGACCTGGAGAGAGTGCAGAGATCCTATACTGCTAGTATCCACTCAATAAACCCTCTAAATTACTGGGACCGAGTAAAATTATTAAATTTGTATACTTTGAGCGCAGGGCGGGAGAGATACATAATAATTTACACGTGGAAAATATCCGAGGGGCTGGTCCCAAACCTGCACAAAGAAATAATACCACATGAGACCAGACGGCATGGCAGGATGTGCAGAATACGCCTGTTGAGGGAGTATTCTATCAACATCAGAGGCCCGAGACTGTTCAACACGCTTCCACTACACATAAGGGACATAACTGGCCGACCCCTCACAGTGTTCAAGAGAGAACTTGATAAACACCTCCAAAGGATACCTGATCAACCAGGCTGTGACTCATACGTCAAGCTGCGAGCAGCCGCATCCAATATCAGGCTGCGAGCAGCCGCGTCCAACAGCCTGGTTGACCAGACCATCAACCAAGAGGGCTAGAGACTGGGCCGTTGGGACCTTGAACCCCGGAATCAACTCAAGGTAACCGCAAGGTATGGTGTTTCCTTCGATTTTCAATGTTCACTTTACATAGATCGTACATCACCAATAAAAACTATATTAGTGAATAATGACACAAGGATTTTTTTTTAACGAATGGTGTGATTTGTAAACATAATTCAGAGGTGAATTAATTTTTTTAAGTATTTATTTGAAAGAAATACAAATACTCCCGTTGCAACAACTGTCATGAACTGTGCATTAACGCTGTCTCTGAAGCTCAGTGTCCAACCCGTCCTCTTTAAAATAACGTCACTTTTCGCTCATGTGCGCGCTATGGCCAAATTTGGACGTAATTTGAAATGAAATCGACTCACAAAAGTGACGTACTGTTCCGTTTTCTGTTTGAGTCGTCCGGCTTACTCTGCCAGCTTAGAAAAAGCAACTTTCCATTAACGTTTTTCATACCGTTTTGAAACTTTATGAGAATTTCCTGCCCACCTAACCTATCAGAGGACCCTTACCTTACTGTTGTTGAAAAAAAAAATCCCAAATATATTTTCTGTTTGTTTCATTTTCAAATTACGTCCATATTCGGCCATACGGGCAAACGGCCAAAAGCGATGTTCTTTTTAAGAGGACAGGTTACTGCACCTGTGATCATGAGTCCAGGTTTGTTATGCGTTGTGCAACTGCTGCTGCCAGAGCACACCATACATCATACTAAACCTGAAGCATATTTCCAGTGTTGTGACTTGATTAACAGAATGAAAGAAAAGGTAGACTTTCACAGATGTCTTGAAGGAAATGGGATGAGCACACGACGAGCGTTGTTGCCAAGATAAATCGGAAAAGTTTTTACTCAGATCTTTACTCTCAGATCTCAACTTGGAAATTGGTATTCATCTTTACCTGAGATGTGAATGAGTTGCAACAAAATCTTCGGAGCTTTGCAGGAATATCGTCTACATCGCGAATGAAAGGATCCCTACACAGACACGTAGTAATGTTTCTTGCAATATTATATTATACGAAACTTGAGTACTTGAGTTCGTTACTTGCACCGTCGTTGATGACAAGTATTGCACTATAATACATGCGCATGATCACGGTTTGTTTCTGGCAATATGCAGATTAACTACATATTACTCATGTGTGGCAGCCTTTGAAGTCTTTTGGATTGGTCCACTGCCATCCAACCCATTTATCTTCAAACCATCATTTTTCACATTAGAAAAATGTGTGATTATTTCAAACTAGCCCATGATGAAGTTTTATAGATGATGCTTTAGATGAAATGGTTTTGTCGAATCATTTGCTGAGACTTTGCGACGTATTACGCATTAAGGTTGGTCTTTATTATCCATCATAATTACGAAATCCATATTGAATGCAATGTTCCTGCTTGCATTTCTAAATTTTTAGTCATAACATTGGCCAAATGTTATGACTAAAGACTCTGGCCAATTCGGCCAGATCTTCTCTCAATTTCTCACTGAAATATCCAAATTACCCCCAATAGAGAGTTTGACCCTTACTGGGAGTCATTGGTGCTTCAACAAAACTTTGTCAAACTAACAGAAATTGTTAAAAACGAAATAATGAGAGCTAAACCCAGTTATGAAGTACATATGGCAGGTCAAACACCAACAAATCCTGAAGGTTTCTTCTTCAAATATATATACCAAAAATTAGGGAGTAGTGTTGGAATCGTTCTCTCATTCCTCTCTTGTGTGTGTCTACCTTACGACAGTGGAAAGTATTGCGATATTCCTCGACCTCAGCAAAAGTCTTGCTACTGGGCGTGAGGAGAGGCTCACTAGACAGTAGAGGGCAGATGGTGTGTAAGGGGTTATCCTAAGGTGAACTACAGCCAGGGTTGTAAACACAACAGGGAGTAGGCACGTGTGGTCGTAAGTCCGGGTGGGAATCATTGTAAGTGGAGTGCCGCAAGGCTCTGTCCTGACGCCTCTCTTGTTTACCATCATAGTTACCATCATCATATATACAGTTTACAATCTAAAATTAACATAGGGAGGGAATTTTCAGGGGAAAGCGCCAAGCCCTACGACTATATAGCACTTGGAAGGGATCAGGATAAGGATTTGGTATGGGACATGGGGGTTGGGGGTTGGAAAAGTAAAGTGAAAAAGCCCAACCACTTGAACGGTCGGGGATTGAACGCCGACTTGCATGAAGAGAAACCGTCGCTCTACCATTCAGCCCAAGTGGTTGGACTATTACCACTTGGTTTTAGTCTACACATTAGCAAATGTATAGACGATATAACATATACGAAGGGAAACAAATTCCGAAAACATAAAATCAGCTCAAGATGGTCATGAGAGAGAACATTAAAAATTATGTAAAATTATCATATAGGTCCTATAGTACAACGCTGCGCGTTCTCGACGCAGAAACACATATCACAAGTTCCATGCTCGGACTGGACAGAAATGGTTGGGTTCTTTTTCTTTAACCTAATGCTCTTTTCACCTATCTGTAAATAAGCACGTGGTAGTTACATGAATTTACTTGAGCTAAATTGAATGGATTTATCTGAGGTCAATTCGAGAAGGACAGGAAGCCGGCGTCTTGCCTAAGATCCTGATGATCTTTTCAAGTTGGATTTAAAAATTTAACAGAGTTTTGCTAGTAACGGCTTCGGCGGGTAGCTTGTTCCATGGGTTCATAATATTATGGGTGAAAAAGCATCTCTTGTTCCCAGGCCTTCATTGTTACTTGTTGAGAGTGAAAACCGTTGCTCCTTGTTTGTGTTACATCTGAACTTCTGAAGAAATTTCCCAGATCAACATCCTTCAAATTGTTCAGTATTTAAAAAGTTTCAATGAGACCCGCCCTAAAAATCCCTGCCCCCCCCCCACCCCCGCAAAAGTAAAACAAATGCCACTTTGTAATTGTACACATGTGTCACATTGAAATTGTTCAACATGTGTCACATTGTAATTGTACAACATTGTAATTGTACACATGTTGTGTACATGTTGTATTTGTACAACTTGTGTCACATTGTAATTGTACAACATGTGTCACATTGAAATTGTTCAACATGTGTCACATTGTAATTGTACAACATTGTAATTGTACACATGTTGTGTACATGTTGTATTTGTACAACTTGTGTCACATTGTAATTATACAACATGTGTCACATTGTAATTGTACAACTTGTGTCACATTGTAATTGTACAACTTGTGTCACATTGTAATTGTACAACATGTGTCACATTATGACGGTACAACACGTGACACATTGCAATCGTACAATATGTGCCATGCTGTCCTTGTACGACACGTGCAACATAAGGATGGTACAACACATGCCACATTGTGATGGTACAACGTATGATACATTGTAATGGTACAAAATGGGCCACATTGTGATGGACTGACATATGCCACATTGTGATAGTACAACATGAGTTATGCTGCGATGGTACAACATGTACCACACTGTGATGGTACAAGTAATAGAGCAACATGTGCGACATTGTAATGGTACAACATGTGCTCCATGGTGATGGTACAACATGTGCTCCATGGTGATGGTACAACATGTGCTCCATGGTGATGGTACAACATGTGCTCCATGGTGATGGTACAACATGTGCTCCATGGTGATGGTACAATATGTGCTCCATGGTGATGGTACAACATGTGCTCCATGGTGATGGTACAACATGTGCTCCATGGTGATGGTACAACATGTGCCACACGGTGATGGTACAACATGTGCTCCATGGTGATGGTACAACATGTGCCACACGGTGATTGTACAACATGTGCTCCATGGTGATAGTACAACATGTGCCACTTGGTGAGGGTACAACATGTGCTCCATGGTGATGGTACAACATGTGCCACATGGTGATGGTACAACATGTGCCACATGGTGATGGTACAACATGTGCCACACGGTGATGGTACAACATGTGCCACACGGTGATGGTACAACATGTGCCACACGGTGATGGCACAACATGTGCCACACGGTGATGGTACAACATGTGCTCCATGGTGATGGTACAACATGTGCTCCATGGTGATGGTACAACATGTGCTCCATGGTGATGGTACAACATGTGCTCCATGGTGATGGTACAACATGTGCCACACGGTGATGGTACAACATGTGCCACACGGTGATGGTACAACATGTGCTCCATGGTGATGGTACAACATGTGCTCCATGGTGATGGTACAACATGTGCTCCATGGTGATGGTACAACATGTGCTCCATGGTGATGGTACAACATGTGCTCCATGGTGATGGTACAACATGTGCCACACGGTGATGGTACAACATGTGCTCCATGGTGATGGTACAACATGTGCTCCATGGTGATGGAACAACATGTGCTCCATTGTGATGGTACAACATGTGCCACACGGTGATGGTACAACATGTGCTCCATGGTGATGGTACAACATATGCCACACGGTGATGGTACAACATGAGCTCCATGGTGATGGTACAACATGTGCCACATGGTGATGGTACAACATGTGCTCCATGGTGATGGTACAACATTTGCCACATGGTGATGGTACAACATGTGCTCCACGGTGATAGTACATGTGCCACACGGTGATGGTACAACATGTGCTCCATGGTGACGGTACAACATATGCCACACGGTGATGGTACAACATGTGCCACACGGTGATGGTACAACATGTGCCACACGGTGATGGTACAACATGTGCCACACGGTGAAGGTACAACATGTGCCACACGGTGATGGTACAACATGTGCCACACGGTGATGGTACAACATGTGCCACACGGTGATGGTACAACATGTGCCACACGGTGATGGTACAACATGTGCCACACGGTGATGGTACAACATGTGCCACACGGTGATGGTACAACATGTGCTCCATAGTGATGGTTCAACATGTGCCACACGGTGATGGTACAACATGTGCTCCATGGTGATGGTACAACATGTGCCACACGGTGATGGTACAACATGTGCCACACGGTGATGGAATAACATGTGCCACACGGTGATGGTACAACATGTGCCACACGGTGAAGGTACAACATGTGCCACACGGTGAAGGTACAACATGTGCCACATGGTGATGGTACAACATGTGCTCCATGGTGATGGTACAACGTGTGCCATACGGTGATGGTACAATATGTACCACACGGTGATGGTACAACATGTGCTCCATGGTGATGGTACAACATGTGCCACACGGTGATGGTACAACATGTGCTCCATGGTGATAGTACAACATGTGCCACACGGTGATGGTACAACATGTGCTCCATGGTGATGGTACAACATGTGCCACACGGTGATGGTACAACATGTGCTCCATTGTGATGGTACAAGATGTGCTCCATGGTGATGGTACAACATGTGCTCCATGGTGATGGTACAACATGTGCCACACGGTGATGGTACAACATGTGCTCCATGGTGATGGTACAACATGTGCTCCATGGTGAGAGTACAACATGTGCCACACGGTGATGGTACAACATGTGCTCCATGGTGATGGTACAACATGTGCTCCATGGTGATGGTACAACATGTGCCACACGGTGATGGTACAACATGTGCTCCATGGTGATGGTACAACATGTGCTCCATGGTGATGGTACAACATGTGCTCCATGGTAATGGTACATGTGCTCCATGGTGATGGTACAACATGTGCTCCATGGTGATGGTACAACATGTGCTCCATGGTGATGGTACAACATGTGCTCCATGGTGATGGTACAACATGTGCTCCATGGTGATAGTACAACATGTGCTCCATGGTGATGGTACAACATGTGCTCAATAGTGATAGTACAACATGTGCTCCATGGTGATGGTACAACATGTGCCACACGGTGATGGTACAACATGTGCTCCATGGTGATGGTACAACATGTGCTCCATGGTGATGGTACAACATGTGCTCCATGGTGATGGTACAACATGTGCTCCATGGTGATGGTACAACATGTGCTCCATGGTGATAGTACAACATGTGCCACACGGTGATGGTACAACATGTGCCACATGGTGATGGTACAACATGTGCTCCATGGTGATGGTACAACATGTGCTCCATGGTGATGGTACAACATGTGCCACACGGTGATGGTACAACATGTGCTCCATGGTGATGGTACAACATGTGCTCCATGGTGATGGTACAACATGTGCTATATGGTGATGGTACAACATGTGCCACACGGTGATGGTACAACATGTGCTCCATGGTGATGGTACAACATGTGCTCCATTGTGATGGTACAACATGTGCTCCATGGTGATGGTACAACATGTGCTCCATGGTGATGGTACAACATGTGCCACACGGTGATGGTACAACATGTGCTCCATGGTGATGGTACAACATGTGCTCCATGGTGATGGTACAACATGTGCCACACGGTGATGGTACAACATGTGCTCCATGGTGATGGTACAACATGTGCCACACGGTGATGGTACAACATGTGCTCCATGGTGATAGTACAACATGTGCCACACGGTGATGGTACAACATGTGCCACATGGTGATGGTACAACATGTGCTCCACGGTGATGGTACAACATGTGCTCCATGGTGATGGTACAACATGTGCTCCATGGTGATGGTACAACATGTGCTCCATGGTGATGGTACAACATGTGCTCCATGGTGATGGTACAACATGTGCTCCATGGTGATGGTACAACATGTGCTCCATGGTGATGGTACAACATGCGCTCCATGGTGATAGTACAACATGTGCTCCATGGTGATAGTACAAGATGTGCCACACGGTGATGGTACAACATGTGCTCCATGGTGATGGTACAACATGTGCTCCATGGTGATGGTACAACATGTGCTCCATGGTGATGGTACAACATGTGCTCCATGGTGATAGTACAACATGTGCCACACAGTGATGGTACAACATGTGCTCCATGGTGATGGTACAACATGTGCTCCATGGTGATGGTACAACATGTGCTCCATGGTGATGGTACAACATGTGCCACGCAGTGATGGTACAACATGTGCCACACGGTGATGGTACAACATGTGCTCCATGGTGATGGTACAACATGTGCTCCATGGTGATGGTACAACATGTGCTCCATGGTGATGGTACAACATGTGCCACACGGTGATGGTACAACATGTGCCACACGGTGATGGTACAACATGTGCCACACGGTGATGGTACAACATGTGCTCCATGGTGATGGTACAACATGTGCCACACGGTGATGGTACAACATGTGCTCCATGGTGATGGTACAACATGTGCTCCATGGTGATGGTACAACATGTGCCACATGGTGATGGTACAACATGTGCCACATGGTGATGGTACAACATGTGCCAAATGGTGATGGTACAACATGTGCCACACGGTGATGGTACAACATGTGCTCCATGGTGATGGTACAACATGTGCTCCATGGTGATGGTACAACATGTGCCACACGGTGATGGTACAACATGTGCCACACGGTGATGGTACAACATGTGCCACACGGTGATGGTACAACATGTGCTCCATGGTGATGGTACAACATGTGCCACACGGTGATGGTACAACATGTGCTCCATGGTGATGGTACAACATGTGCTCCATGGTGATAGTACAACACGTGCCACATGGTGTTGGTACAACATGTGCCACATGGTGATGGTACAACATGTGGTCCATGGTGATGGTACATGTGCTCTATGGTGATGGTACAACATGTGCCACATGGTGATGGTACAACATGTGCCACATGGTGATGGTACAACATGTGCTCCATGGTGATGGTACAACATGTGCTACACGGTGATGGTACAACATGTGCTCCATGGTGATAGTACAACATGTGCCACACGGTGATGGTACATGTGCTCCATAGTGATGGTACAACATGTGCTAAATGGTGATGGTACAACATGTGCTCCATAGTTATGGTACAACATGTGCTCCATGGTGATGGTACAACATGTGCTCCATGGTGATGGTACAACATGTGCTCCATGGTGATGGTACAACATGTGCTCCATGGTGATGGTACAACATGTGCCCCATGGTGATGGTACAACATGTGCTCCATGGTAATGGTACAACGTGTGCTCCATGGTGATGGTACAACATGTGCCACACGGTGATGGTACAACATGTGCTCCATGGTGATGGTACAACATGTGCTCCATGGTGATGGTACAACATGTGCTCCATGGTGATGGTACAACATGTGCTCCATGGTGATGGTACAACATGTGCTCCATGGTGATGGTACAACATGTGCCCACGGTGATGGTACAACATGTGCTCCATGGTGATGGTACAACATGTGCTACATGGTGATGGTACAACATGTGCTCCATGGTGATGGTACAACATGTGCTCCATGGTGATGGTACAACATGTGCTCCATGGTGATGGTACAACATGTGCCACATGGTGATGGTACAACATGTGCTCCATGGTGATGGTACAACATGTGCCAAACGGTGATGGTACAACATGTGCTCCATGGTGATGGTACAACATGTGCCACACGGTGATGGTACAACATGTGCTCCATGGTGATGGTACAACATGTGCTCCATGGTGATGGTACAACATGTGCTCCATGGTGATGGTACAACATGTGCTCCATGGTGATGGTACAACATGTGCCACCGGTGATGGTACAACATGTGCTCCATGGTGATGGTACAACATGTGCTCCATGGTGATGGTACAACATGTGCCCATGGTGATGGTACAACATGTGCTCCATGGTGATGGTACACATGTGCTCCATGGTGATGTAGTACAACATGTGCACCCGGTGATGGTACCACATGTGCTCCCATGGTGATGGTACAACATGTGCTCCATGGTGATGGTACAACATGTGCTCCATGGTGATGGTACATGTGCTCCATGGTGATGGTACAACATGTGCTCCATGGTGATGGTAAAACATGTGCTCCATGGTGATGGTACAACATGTGCTCCATGGTGATGGTACAACATGTGCTCCATGGTGATGGTACAACATGTGCTCCTGGTGATGGTACAACATGTGCTCCATGGTGATGGTACAACATGTGCCACACGGTGATGGTACAACATGTGCTCCATGGTGATGGTACAACATGTGCTCCATGGTGATGGTACAACATGTGCTCCATGGTGATGGTACAACATGTGCTCCATGGTGATGGTACAACATGTGCTCCAGGTGATGGTACAACATGTGCCACATGGTGATGGTACAACATGTGCCACATGGTGATGGTACAACATGTGCTCCATGGTGATGGTACAACATGTGCTCCATGGTGATGGTACAACATGTGCCACACGGTGATGGTACAACATGTGCTCCATGGTGATGGTACAACATGTGCTCCATGGTGATGGTACAACATGTGCCACACGGTGATGGTACAACATGTGCCACATGGTGATGGTACAACATGTGCTCCTAGTGGTGTGTCAACATGTGCCACCATGTGATGGTACAACATGTGCTCCATGGTGATGGTACAACATGTGCCACATGGTGATGGTACAACATGTGCCCATGGTGATGGTACACATGTGCCACATGGTGATGGTACAACATGTGCCACACGGTGATGGTACAACATGTGCCACATGGTGATGGTACAACATGTGCCCATGGTGATGGTACAACATGTGCTCCATGGTGATGGTACAACATGTGCCATACGGTGATGGTACAACATGTGCTCCATGGTGATGGTACAACATGTGCTCCATGGTGATGGTACAACATGTGCCCATGGTGATGGTACAACATGTGCTCCATGGTGATGGTACAACATGTGCCACATGGTGATGGTACAACATGTGCTCCATGGTGATGGTACAACATGTGCCACACGGTGATGGTACAACATGTGCCTCCATGGTGATGGTACAACATGTGCTCCATGGTGATGGTACAACATGTGCTCCATGGTGATGGTACAACATGTGCCACCGGTGATGGTACAACATGTGCTCCATGGTGATGGTACAACATGTGCTCCATGGTGATGTACAACATGTGCCACATGGTGATGGTACAACATGTGCTCCATGGTGATGGTACAACATGTGCTCCATGGTGATGGTACAACATGTGCCACATGGTGATGGTACAACATGTGCTCCATGGTGATGTACACATGTGCTCCATGGTGATGGTACAACATGTGCTCCATGGTGATGGTACATGTGCTCCATGGTGATGGTACAACATGTGCTCCTGGTGATGGTACAACATGTGCTCCATGGTGATGGTACAACATGTGCTCCATGGTGATGGTACAACATGTGCTCATGGTGATGGTACAACATGTGCTCCATGGTGATGGTACAACATGTGCTCATGGTGATGGTACAACATGTGCTCCATGGTGATGGTACAACATGTGCCACACGGTGATGGTACAACATGCTCCATGGTGATGGTACAACATGTGCTCCATGGTGATGTACAACATGTGCTCCATGGTGATGGTACAACATGTGCTCCATGGTGATGGTACAACATGTGCTCCATGGTGATGGTACAACATGTGCCACATGGTGATGGTACAACATGTGCCACATGGTGATGGTACAACATGTGCTCCATGGTGATGGTACAACATGTGCTCCATGGTGATGGTACAACATGTGCCCATGGTGATGGTACAACATGTGCTCCATGGTGATGGACAACATGTGCTCCATGGTGATGGTACAACATGTGCCACATGGTGATGGTACAACATGTGCCACATGGTGATGGTACAACATGTGCTCCATGGTGATGGTACAACATGTGCTCCATGGTGATGGTACAACATGTGCTCCATGGTGATGGTACAACATGTGCTCCATGGTGATGGTACAACATGTGCCCATGGTGATGGTACAATGTGCTCCATGGTGATGGTACACATGTGCTCCATGGTGATGGTACAACATGTGCCCACGGTGATGGTACAACATGTGCTCCATGGTGATGGTACAACATGTGCCACATGGTGATGGTACAACATGTGCTCCATGGTGATTACAACATGTGCCACATGGTGATGGTACAACATGTGCCACATGGTGATGGTACAACATGTGCTCCATGGTGATGGTACAACATGTGCTCCATGGTGATGGTACAACATGTGCTCCATGGTGATGGTACAACATGTGCCCATGGTGATGGTACAACATGTGCTCCATGGTGATGGTACAACATGTGCTCCATGGTGATGGTACAACATGTGCTCCATGGTGATGGTACAACATGCCTCCATGGTGATGGTACAACATGTGCTCCATGGTGATGGTACAACATGTGCCACCTGTGATGGTACAACATGTGCTCCATGGTGATGGTACAACATGTGCTCCATGGTGATGGTACAACATGTGCTCCATGGTGATGGTACAACATGTGCTCCATGGTGATGGTACAACATGTGCCACACGGTGATGGTACAACATGTGCTCCATGGTGATGGTACAACATGTGCTCCATGGTGATGGTACAACATGTGCTCCATGGTGATGGTACAACATGTGCCATGGTGATGGTACAACATGCCCACACGGTGATGGTACAACATGTGCTCCATGGTGATGGTACAACATGTGCTCCATGGTGATGGTACAACATGTGCTCCATGGTGATGGTACAACATGTGCCACACGGTGATGGTACAACATGTGCCACATGGTGATGGTACAACATGTGCCACTGGTGATGGTACAACATGTGCTCCATGGTGATGGTACAACATGTGCCACACGGTGATGGTACAACATGTGCTCCATGGTGATGGTACAACATGTGCTCCATGGTGATGGTACAACATGTGCTCCATGGTGATGGTACAACATGTGCTCCATGGTGATGGTACAACATGTGCTCCATGTGATGGTACAACATGTGCTCCATGGTGATGGTACAACATGTGCTCCATGGTGATGGTACAACATGTGCTCCATGGTGATGGTACAACATGTGCTCCATGGTGATGGTACAACATGTGCTCCATGGTGATGGTACACATGTGCCACACGGTGATGGTACAACATGTGCTCCATGGTGATGGTACAACATGTGCTCCATGGTGATGGTACAACATGTGCTCCATGGTGATGGTACAACATGTGCCCATGGTGATGGTACAACATGTGCTCCATGGTGATGTACAACATGTGCCACATGGTGATGGTACAACATGTGCCACATGGTGATGGTACAACATGTGCTCCATGGTGATGGTACAACATGTGCTCCATGGTGATGGTACAACATGTGCCACATGGTGATGGTACAACATGTGCTCCATGGTGATGGTACAACATGTGCTCCATGGTGATGGTACAACATGTGCCACCGGTGATGGTACAACATGTGCTCCATGGTGATGGTACAACATGTGCTCCATGGTGATGGTACAACATGTGCTCCATGGTGATGGTACAACATGTGCTCCATGGTGATGGTACAACATGTGCTCCATGGTGATGGTACAACATGTGCTCATGGTGATGGTACAACATGTGCTCCATGGTGATGGTACAACATGTGCCACATGGTGATGGTACAACATGTGCTCCATGGTGATGGTACAACATGTGCTCCATGGTGATGGTACAACATGTGCTCCATGGTGATGGTACAACATGTGCTCCATGGTGATGGTACAACATGTGCTCCATGGTGATGGTACAACATGTGCCACACGGTGATGGTACAACATGTGCCACATGGTGATGGTACAACATGTGCTCCATGGTGATGGTACAACATGTGCTCCATGGTGATGGTACAACATGTGCCACATGTGATGGTACAACATGTGCTCCATGGTGATGGTACAACATGTGCTCCATGGTGATGGTACAACATGTGCCACATGGTGATGGTACAACATGTGCCACACGGTGATGGTACAACATGTGCTCCATGGTGATGGTACAACATGTGCCACACGGTGATGGTACAACATGTGCTCCATGGTGATGGTACAACATGTGCCACATGGTGATGGTACAACATGTGCCACACGGTGATGGACAACATGTGCCCATGGTGATGGTACAACATGTGCCACATGGTGATGGTACAACATGTGCCACATGGTGATGGTACAACATGTGCCACATGGTGATGGTACAACATGTGCTCCATGGTGATGGTACAACATGTGCCTATGGTGATGGTACAACATGTGCCACACGGTGATGGTACAACATGTGCTCCATGGTGATGGTACAACATGTGCACCCGGTGATGGTACAACATGTGCTCCATGGTGATGGTACAACATGTGCCACACGGTGATGGTACAACATGTGCTCCATGGTGATGGTACAACATGTGCCACATGGTGATGGTACAACATGTGCTCCATGGTGATGGTACAACATGTGCTCCATGGTGATGGTACAACATGTGCTCCATGGTGATGGTACAACATGTGCCACACGGTGATGGTACAACATGTGCTCCATGGTGATGGTACAACATGTGCTCCATGGTGATGTACAACATGTGCCACATGTGATGGTACAACATGTGCTCCATGGTGATGGTACAACATGTGCTCCATGGTGATGGTACAACATGTGCCCATGGTGATGGTACAACATGTGCTCCATGGTGATGGTACAACATGTGCTCCATGGTGATGGTACAACATGTGCTCCATGGTGATGGTACAACATGTGCTCCATGGTGATGGTACAACATGTGCCTGGTGATGGTACAACATGTGCTCCATGGTGATGGTACAACATGTGCTCCATGGTGATGGTACAACATGTGCTCCATGGTGATGGTACAACATGTGCTCCATGGTGATGGTACAACATGTGCTCAATGGTGATGGTACAACATGTGCTCCATGGTGATGGTACAACATGTGCCACACGGTGATGGTACAACATGTGCTCCATGGTGATGGTACAACATGTGCTCCATGTGATGGTACAACATGTGCTCCATGGTGATGGTACAACATGTGCTCCATGGTGATGGTACAACATGTGCTCCATGGTGATGGTACAACATGTGCCACATGGTGATGGTACAACATGTGCCATGGTGATGGTACAACATGTGCTCCATGGTGATGGTACAACATGTGCTCCATGGTGATGGTACAACATGTGCCCACGGTGATGGTACAACATGTGCTCCATGGTGATGGTACAACATGTGCTCCATGGTGATGGTACAACATGTGCCACATGGTGATGGTACAACATGTGCCACACGGTGATGGTACAACATGTGCTCCATGGTGATGGTACAACATGTGCTCCATGGTGATGGTACAACATGTGCTCCATGGTGATGGTACAACATGTGCTCCATGGTGATGGTACAACATGTGCCACACGGTGATGGTACAACATGTGCTCCATGGTGATGGTACAACATGTGCTCCATGGTGATGGTACAACATGTGCCACATGGTGATGGTACAACATGTGCTCCATGGTGATGGTACAACATGTGCCACACGGTGATGGTACAACATGTGCTCCATGGTGATGGTACAACATGTGCCCCCGGTGATGGTACAACATGTGCCACATGGTGATGGTACAACACATGTGCTCCACGGTGATGGTACAACATGTGCCCATGGTGATGGTACAACATGTGCTCCATGGTGATGGTACAACATGTGCTCCATGGTGATGGTACAACATGTGCTCCATGGTGATGGTACAACATGTGCTCCATGGTGATGGTACAACATGTGCTCCATGGTGATGGTACAACATGTGCTCCATGGTGATGTACAACATGTGCTCCATGGTGATGGTACAACATGTGCCACACGGTGATGGTACACATGTGCTCCATGGTGATGGTACAACATGTGCTCCATGGTGATGGTACAACATGTGCTCCATGGTGATGGTACATGTGCTCCATGGTGATGGTACAACATGTGCCACACGGTGATGGTACAACATGTGCTCCATGGTGATGGTACAACATGTGCTCCATGGTGATGGTACAACATGTGCTCCATGGTGATGGTACAACATGTGCCACGGTGATGGTACAACATGTGCCACACGGTGATGGTACAACATGTGCTCATGGTGATGGTACAACATGTGCTCCATGGTGATGGTACAACATGTGCTCCATGGTGATGGTACAACATGTGCCACACGGTGATGGTACAACATGTGCCACACGGTGATGGTACAACATGTGCCACTGGTGATGGTACAACATGTGCTCCATGGTGATGGTACAACATGTGCACACGGTGATGGTACAACATGTGCTCCATGGTGATGGTACAACATGTGCTCCATGGTGATGGTACAACATGTGCCACATGGTGATGGTACAACATGTGCCACATGGTGATGGTACAACATGTGCCAATGGTGATGGTACAACATGTGCCACACGGTGATGGTACAACATGTGCTCCATGGTGATGGTACAACATGTGCTCCATGGTGATGGTACAACATGTGCCACACGGTGATGGTACAACATGTGCCACATGGTGATGGTACAACATGTGCCACCGGTGATGGTACAACATGTGCTCCATGGTGATGGTACAACATGTGCCACATGGTGATGGTACAACATGTGCTCCATGGTGATGGTACAACATGTGCTCCATGGTGATGGTACAACATGTGCCACATGGTGATGGTACAACATGTGCCACATGGTGATGGTACAACATGTGCTCCATGGTGATGGTACATGTGCTCCATGGTGATGGTACAACATGTGCCACATGGTGATGGTACAACATGTGCCACATGGTGATGGTACAACATGTGCTCCATGGTGATGGTACAACATGTGCACACGGTGATGGTACAACATGTGCTCCATGGTGATGGTACAACATGTGCCCATGGTGATGGTACATGTGCTCCATGGTGATGGTACAACATGTGCCAATGGTGATGGTACAACATGTGCTCCATGGTGATGGTACAACATGTGCTCCATGTGATGGTACAACATGTGCTCCATGGTGATGGTACAACATGTGCTCCATGGTGATGGTACAACATGTGCTCCATGGTGATGGTACAACATGTGCCCCATGGTGATGGTACAACATGTGCTCCATGGTGATGGTACAACATGTGCTCCATGGTGATGGTACAACATGTGCCACATGGTGATGGTACAACATGTGCTCCATGGTGATGGTACAACATGTGCTCCATGGTGATGGTACAACATGTGCTCCATGGTGATGGTACAACATGTGCTCCATGGTGATGGTACAACATGTGCTCCATGGTGATGGTACAACATGTGCCACACGGTGATGGTACAACATGTGCTCCATGGTGATGGTACACATGTGCTACATGGTGATGGTACAACATGTGCTCCATGGTGATGGTACAACATGTGCTCCATGGTGATGGTACAACATGTGCTCCATGGTGATGGTACAACATGTGCCACATGGTGATGGTACAACATGTGCTCCATGGTGATGGTACAACATGTGCCACACGGTGATGGTACAACATGTGCTCCATGGTGATGGTACAACATGTGCCACACGGTGATGGTACAACATGTGCTCCATGGTGATGGTACAACATGTGCTCCATGGTGATGGTACAACATGTGCTCCATGGTGATGGTACAACATGTGCTCCATGGTGATGGTACAACATGTGCCACACGGTGATGGTACAACATGTGCTCCATGGTGATGGTACAACATGTGCTCTATGGTGATGGTACAACATGTGCCACATGGTGATGGTACAACATGTGCTCCATGGTGATGGTACAACATGTGCTCCATGGTGATGGTACAACATGTGCCACACGGTGATGGTACAACATGTGCTCCATGGTGATGGTACAACATGTGCTCCATGGTGATGGTACAACATGTGCTCCATGGTGATGGTACATGTGCTCCATGGTGATGGTACAACATGTGCTCCATGGTGATGGTACAACATGTGCTCCATGGTGATGGTACAACATGTGCTCCATGGTGATGGTACAACATGTGCTCCATGGTGATGGTACAACATGTGCTCCATGGTGATGGTACAACATGTGCTCAATGGTGATGGTACAACATGTGCTCCATGGTGATGGTACAACATGTGCCACATGGTGATGGTACAACATGTGCTCCATGGTGATGGTACAACATGTGCTCCATGGTGATGGTACAACATGTGCCCATGGTGATGGTACAACATGTGCTCCATGGTGATGGTACAACATGTGCTCCATGGTGATGGTACAACATGTGCCACACGGTGATGGTACAACATGTGCCACATGGTGATGGTACAACATGTGCTCTATGGTGATGGTACAACATGTGCTCCATGGTGATGGTACAACATGTGCCCATGGTGATGGTACAACATGTGCTCCATGGTGATGGTACAACATGTGCCCATGGTGATGGTACAACATGTCCACCGGTGATGGTACAACATGTGCTCCATGGTGATGGTACAACATGTGCTCCATGGTGATGGTACAACATGTGCTCCATGGTGATGGTACAACATGTGCTCCATGGTGATGGTACAACATGTGCTCCATGGTGATGGTACAACATGTGCTCAATGGTGATGGTACAACATGTGCCCCATGGTGATGGTACAACATGTGCCCATGGTGATGGTACAACATGTGCTCCATGGTGATGGTACAACATTGCTCCATGTGATGGTACAACATGTGCTCCATGGTGATGGTACAACATGTGCTCCATGGTGATGGTACAACATGTGCTCCATGGTGATGGTACAACATGTGCACCCGGTGATGGTACAACATGTGCCACATGGTGATGGTACAACATGTGCTCCATGGTGATGGTACAACATGTGCTCCATGGTGATGGTACAACATGTGCCACACGGTGATGGTACAACATGTGCTCCATGGTGATGGTACAACATGTGCTCCATGGTGATGGTACAACATGTGCCACATGGTGATGGTACAACATGTGCTCCATGGTGATGGTACAACATGTGCTCCATGGTGATGGTACAACATGTGCTCCATGGTGATGGTACAACATGTGCTCCATGGTGATGGTACAACATGTGCCACACGGTGATGTACAACATGTGCTCCATGGTGATGGTACAACATGTGCTCCATGGTGATGTACAACATGTGCCACATGGTGATGGTACAACATGTGCTCCATGGTGATGGTACAACATGTGCTCCATGGTGATGGTACAACATGTGCCCATGGTGATGGTACAACATGTGCCCACACGTGATGGTACAACATGTGCTCCATGGTGATGGTACAACATGTGCCCATGGTGATGGTACAACATGTGCCACATGGTGATGGTACAACATGTGCTCCATGGTGATGGTACAACATGTGCTCCATGGTGATGGTACAACATGTGCTCCATGGTGATGGTACAACATGTGCTCCATGGTGATGGTACAACATGTGCTCCATGGTGATGGTACAA
>WNGS01002424.1:40018-73493 GCA_020271785.1 Procambarus virginalis
AACATGTGCTCCATGGTGATGGTACAACATGTGCTCATGTGATGGTACAACATGTGCTCCATGGTGATGGTACAACATGTGCTCCATGGTGATGGTACAACATGTGCCACATGGTGATGGGTACAACATGTGTTCCATGGTGATGGTACAACATGTGCCCATGGTGATGGTACAACATGTGCCACACGGTGATGGTACAACATGTGGCTCCATGGTGATGGTACAACATGTGCTCCATGGTGATGGTACAACATGTGCTCCATGGTGATGGTACAACATGTGCCACACGGTGATGGTACACATGTGCTCCATGGTGATGGTACAACATGTGCACAGGTGATGGTACAACATGTGCCACATGGTGAGTACAACATGTGCTCCATGGTGATGGTACAACATGTGCTCCATGGTGATGGTACAACATGTGCTCCATGGGTGATGGTACAACATGTGCTCCATGGTGATGGTACAACATGTGCTCCATGGTGATGGTACAACATGTGCTCCATGGTGATGGTACAACATGTGCTCCATGGTGATGGTACAACATGTGCTCCATGGATATGTACAACATGTGCTCCATGGTGATGGTACAACATGTGCCACACGGTGATGGTACAACATGTGCTCCATGGTGATGGTACAACATGTGCTCCATGGTGATGGTACAACATGTGCTCCATGTGATGGTACAACATGTGCTCCATGGTGATGGTACAACATGTGCCACACAGTGATGGTACAACATGTGCTCCATGGTGATGGTACAACATGTGCTCCATGGTGATGGTACAACATGTGCTCCATGGTGATGGTACAACATGTGCCACGGTGATGGTACAACATGTGCCACCGGTGATGGTACAACATGTGCTCCATGGTGATGGTACAACATGTGCTCCATGGTGATGGTACAACATGTGCTCCATGGTGATGGTACAACATGTGCCACACGGGTGATGGTACAACATGTGCCACACGGTGATGGTACAACATGTGCCACCTGGTGATGGTACAACATGTGCTCCATGGTGATGGTACAACATGGCCACACGGTGATGGTACAACATGTGCTCCATGGTGATGGTACAACATGTGCTCCATGGTGATGGTACAACATGTGCACCATGGTGATGGTACAACATGTGCTCCATGGTGATGGTACAACATGTGCCAAATGGTGATGGTACAACATGTGCCACACGGTGATGGTACAACATGTGCTCCATGGTGATGGTACAACATGTGCTCCATGGTGATGGTAAAACATGTGCCACACGGTGATGGTACAACATGTGCCACACGGTGATGGTACAACATGTGCCAACGGTGATGGTACAACATGTGCTCCATGGTGATGGTACAACATGTGCCACACGGTGATGGTACAACATGTGCTCCATGGTGATGGTACAACATGTGCTCCATGGTGATAGTACAACACGTGCCACATGGTGATGGTACAACATGTGCCACATGTGATGGTACAACATGTGGTCCATGGTGATGGTACATGTGCTCTATGGTGATGGTACAACATGTGCCACATGGTGATGGTACAACATGTGCCACATGGTGATGGTACAACATGTGCTCCATGGTGATGGTACAACATGTGCCACACGGTGATGGTACAACATGCTCCATGGTGATAGTACAACATGTGCCACACGGTGATGGTACAACATGTGCCCATAGTGATGGTACAACATGTGCTAAATGGGTGATGGTAAAACATGTGCTCCATAGTGATGGTACAACATGTGCTCCATGGTGATGGTACAACATGTGCTCCATGGTGATGGTACAACATGTGCTCCATGGTGATGGTACAACATGTGCTCCATGGTGATGGTACAACATGTGCCCCATGGTGATGGTACAACATGTGCTCCATGGTGATGGTACAACATGTGCTCCATGGTGATGGTACAACATGTGCCACACGGTGATGGTACAACATGTGCTCCATGGTGATGGTACAACATGTGCTCCATGGTGATGGTACAACATGTGCTCCATGGTGATGGTACAACATGTGCTCCATGGTGATGGTACAACATGTGCTCCATGGTGATGGTACAACATGTGCACACGGTGATGGTACAACATGTGCTCCATGGTGATGGTACAACATGTGCTACATGGTGATGGTACAAATGTGCCCATGGTGATGGTACAACTTGTGCTCCATGGTGATGGTACAACATGTGCTCCATGGTGATGGTACAACATGTGCCACATGGTGATGAAACAACATGTGCTCCATGGTGTGATGGTAAACATGTGCCAAACGGTGATGGTACAACATGTGCTCCATGGTGATGGTACAAACATGTGCCACACGGTGATGGTACAACATGTGCTCATGGTGATGGTACAACATGAGCTCCATGGTGATGGTACAACACTGCTCCATGGTGATGGTACAACATGTGCTCCATGGTGATGGTACAACATGTGCCACACGGTGATGGTACAACATGTGCTCCATGGTGATGGTACACATGTGCTCTATGGTGATGGTACAACATGTGCACATGGTGATGGTAACAACATGTGCTCCATGGTGATGGTACAACATGTGCTCCATGGTGATGGTACAACATGTGCCACATGGTGATGGTACAACATGTGCTCCATGGTGATGGTACAACATGTGCTCCATGGTGATGGTACAACATGTGCCACACGGTGATGGTACAACATGTGCCACACGGTGATGGTACAACATGTGCTCAATGGTGATGGTACAACATGTGCCACACGGTGATGGTACAACATGTGCTCAATGGTGATGGTACAACATGTGCTCCATGGTGATGGTACAACATGTGCCACACGGTGATGGTACAACATGTGCCCATGGTGATGGTACAACATGTGCTCCATGGTGATGGTACAACATGTGCTCCATGGTGATGGTACAACATGTGCACATGGTGATGGTACAACATGTGCTCCATGGTGTGATGTACAACATGTGCTCCATGGTGATGGTACAACATGTGCTCCATGGTGATGGTACAACATGTGCTCCATGGTGATGGTACAACATGTGCTCCACGGTGATGGTACAACATGTGCTCCATGGTGATGGTACAACATGTGCCACAAGGTGATGGTACAACATGTGCTCCATGGTGGATGGTAACATGTGCCACACGGTGATGGTACAACATGTGCTCCATGGTGATGGTACAACATGTGCCACATGGTGATGGTACAACATGTGCTCCATGGTGATGGTACAACATGTGCCACATGGTGATGGTACAACATGTGCCACATGGTGATTGTACAACATGTGCCACACGGTGATGGTACAACATGTGCAACACGGTGATGGTACAACATGTGCCACATGGTGATGGTACAACATGTGCTCCATGGTGATGGTACAACATGTGCTCCATGGTGATGGTAAACATGTGCCATGGTGATGGTACAACATGTGTCCATGGTGATGGTACAACATGTGCTCATGGTGATGGTACAACATGTGCTCCATGGTGATGGTACAACATGTGCTCCATGGTGATGGTACAACATGTGCTCCATGGTGATGGTACACATGTGCTCCATGGTGATGGTACAACATGTGCTCCATGGTGATGGTACAACATGTGCCACACGGTGATGGTACAACATGTGCTCCATGGTGATGGTACAACATGTGCTCCATGGTGATGGTACAACATGTGCTCCATGGTGATGGTACAACATGTGCACATGGTGATGGTACAACATGTGCTCCATGGTGATGGTACAACATGTGCCACACGGTGATGGTACAAACATGTGCCACATGGTGATGGTACAACATGTGCTCCATGGTGATGGTACAACATGTGCTCCATGGTGATGGTACAACATGTGCTCCATGGTGATGGTACAACATGTGCCACCAGGTGATGGTACAACATGTGCTCCATGGTGATGGTACAACATGTGCTCCACGGTGATGGTACAACATGTGCTCCATGGTGATGGTACAACATGTGCCACAAGGTGATGGTACAACATGTGCTCCATGGTGATGGTACAACATGTGCTCCATGGTGATGGTACAAACATGTGCTCCATGGTGATGGTACAAAATGTGCCACACGGTGATGGTACAACATGTGCTCCATGGTGATGGTACAACATGTGCCAATGGTGATGGTACAACATGTGCCACATGGTGATGGTACAACATGTGCTCCATGGTGATGGTACAACATGTGCTATATGGTGATGGTACAACATGTGCCACACGGTGATGGTACAACATGTGCCACACGGTGATGGTACAACATGTGCCACACGGTGATGGTACAACATGTGCCCATGGTGATGGTACAACATGTGCACACGGTGATGGTACAACATGTGCTCCATGGTGATGGTACAACATGTGCTCCATGGTGATGTACAACATGTGCTCACATGGTGATGGTACAACATGTGCCACATGGTGATGGTAAACATGTGCTCCATGGTGATGGTACAACATGTGCCACATGGTGATGGTACAACATGTGCTCCATGTGGTACAACATGTGCTCCATGGTGATGGTACAACATGTGCCACACGGTGATGGTACAACATGTGCCACCGGTGATGGTACAACATGTGCCACACGGGTGATGGTACAACATGTGCTCCATGGTGATGGTACAACATGTGCCACACGGTGATGGTACAACATGTGCTCCATGGTGATGGTACAACATGTGCTCCATGGTGATAGTACAACATGTGCCACATGGTGTTGGTACAACATGTGCCACGTGGTGATGGTACAACATGTGGTTCCATGGTGATGGTACATGTCCTATGGTGATGGTACAACATGTGCCACATGGTGATGGTACAACATGTGCCACATGTGGTGATGGTACAACATGTGCTCCATGGTGATGGTACAACATGTGCCACACGGTGAGTTGTGGTACAAACAATGCTCCATGGTGATAGTACAAACATGTGCCACACGGTGATGGTACAACATGTGCTCCATAGTGATGGTACAACATGTGCTAAATGGTGATGGTACAACATGTGCCATAGTGATGGTACAACATGTGCTCCATGGTGATGGTACAACATGTGCTCCATGGTGATGGTACAACATGTGCTCCATGGTGATGGTACAACATGTGCTCCATGGGTGGTTACAAACATGTGCCCATGGTGATGGTACAACATGTGCTCCATGGTGATGGTACACAAAATGTCTCCATGGTGATGGTACAACATGTGCCACACGGTGATGGTACAACATGTGCTCCATGGTGATGGTACAACATGTGCTCCATGGTGATGGTACAACATGTGCTCCATGGTGATGGTACAACATGTGCTCCATGGTGATGGTACAACATGTGCTCCATGGTGATGGTACAACATGTGCCACACGGTGATGGTACAACATGTGCTCCATGGTGATGGTACAACATGTGCTACATGGTGATGGTACAACATGTGCTCCATGGTGATGGTACAACTGTGCTCCATGGTGATGGTAACATGTGCTCCATGATGATGGTACAACATGTGCCACATGGTGATGAAACAACATGTGCTCCATGGTGATGGTACAACATGTGCCACACGGTGATGGACAACATGTGCTCCATGGTGATGGTAAACATGTGCCACACGGTGATGGACAACATGCTCCATGGTGATGGTACAACATGTGCTCCATGGTGATGGTACAACATGTGCTCCATGGTGATGGTACAACATGTGCTCTATGGTGATGGTACAACATGTGCCCACGGTGATGGTACAACATGTGCTCCATGGTGATGGTACAACATGTGCTCATGTGATGGTACAACATGTGCCCATGGTGATGGTACAAACATGTGCTCCATGGTGATGGTACAACATGTGCTCCATGTGATGGTACAACATGTGCCACATGGTGATGGTACAACATGTGCTCCATGGTGATGGTACAACATGTGCTCATGGTGATGGTACAACATGTGCCACACGGTGATGGTACAACATGTGCACACGGTGATGGTACAACATGTGCTCCATGGTGATGGTACAACATGTGCCACACGGTGATGGTACAACATGTGCTCAATGGTGATGGTACAACATGTGCTCCATGGTGATGGTACAACATGTGCCACACGGTGATGGTACAACATGTGCCACATGGTGATGGTACAACATGTGCTCTATGGTGATGGTACACCATGTGCTCCATGGTGATGGTACAACATGTGCCACATGGTGATGGTACAACATGTGCTCCATGGTGATGGTACAACAATGTGCTCCATGGTGATGGTACACATGTGCTCCATGGTGAGGTACAACATGTGCTCCATGGTGATGGTACAACATGTGGCCACGGGTGATGGTACAACATGGCTCCATGGTGAGTACAACATGTGCCACAAGGTGATGGTACAACATGTGCTCCTGGTGATGGTACAACATGTGCCACACGGTGATGGTACAAATGTGCTCCATGGTGATGGTACAACATGTGCCACATGGTGATGTACAACATGGCTCCAGGTGATGGTACACCATGTGCCACTGGTGATGGTACAACATGTGCTCCATGGTGATGTAAACATGTGCCACATGGTGATGGTACAACATGTGCACATGGTGATGGTACAACATGTGCCACACGGTGATGGTACAACATGTGCTCCATGGTGATGGTACAACATGTGCTCCATGGTGATGGTACAACATGTGCCACATGTGATGGTACAACATGGTTCCATGGTGATGGTACAACATGTGCTTCATGGTGATGGTACAACATGTGCTCCATGAGTGATGGTACAACAGTGCTCCATGGTGATGGGCAACATGTGCTCCATGGTGATGGTACAACAGTGCTCCATGGTGATGGTACAACATGTGCTCCATTGTGATGGTACAAACATGTGCCACACGGTGATGGTACAACATGTGCTCATGGTGATGGTACAACATGTGCCATGGTGATGTACCATCACCATGGAGCAATGTTGTACCATCACCATGGAGCACATGTTTACCATCACCATGAAGCACATGTTGTACCATCACCATGGACCACATGTTGTACCATCACCATGTGGCACATGTTGTACCATCACCATGGAGCCATGTGTACCATCACCATGAGCACATGTGTACCATCACCGTGTGGCACATGTTGTACCATCACCGTGTTGCACATGTTGTACCATCACCGTGGGCACATGTGGTACATCACCATGTGGCACATGTTGTACCATCACCATGTGGCACATGTTGTACCATCACCATGGAGCACATGTTGTACCATCACCATGGGCACATGTTGTACCATCACCATGGAGCACATGTTGTACCATCACCGTGTGGCACATGTTGTACCATCACCATGGAGCACATGTTGTACCATCACCATGTGGCACATGTTGTACCATCACCATGGAGCACATGTTGTACCATCACCATGGAGCACATGTTGTACCATCACCATGGAGCACATGTTGTACCATCACCATGTGCACATGTTGTACCATCACCATGGAGCACATGTTGTACCATCACCATGTGGCACATGTTGTACCATCACCATGTGGCACATGTTGTACCATCACCATGGAGCACATGTTGTACCATCACCATGAGCACATGTTGTACCATCACCATGGAGGCACATGTTGTACCATCACCATGTGGCACATGTTGTACCATCACCATGGGCACATGTTGTACCATCACCATGGAGCACATGTTGTACCATCACCGTGTGGCACATGTTGTACCATCACCATGGAGCACATGTTGTACCATCACCATGGGCACATGTTGTACCATCACCATGGAGCACATGTTGTACCATCACCATGGGCACATGTTGTACCATCACCATGGAGCACATGTTGTACCATCACCATGGAGCACATGTTGTACCATCACCATGGAGCACATGTTGTACCATCACCATGGGCACATGTTGTACCATCACCATGGAGCACATGTTGTACCATCACCATGGAGCACATGTTGTACCATCACCATGGAGCACATGTTGTACCATCACCATGTGGCACATGTTGTACCATCACCATGTGGCACATGTTGTACCATCACCATGGAGCACATGTTGTACCATCACCATGTGGCACATGTTGTACCATCACCATGGAGCACATGTTGTACCATCACCATGGAGCACATGTTGTACCATCACCATGGAGCACATGTTGTACCATCACCGTGTGGCACATGTTGTACCATCACCATGGAGCACATGTTGTACCATCACCATGGAGCACATGTTGTACCATCACCATGGAGCACATGTTGTACCATCACCATGGAGCACATGTTGTACCATCACCATGGAGCACATGTTGTACCATCACCATGGAGCACATGTTGTACCATCACCATGGAGCACATGTTGTACCATCACCATGTGGCACATGTTGTACCATCACCATGGAGCACATGTTGTACCATCACCATGGAGCACATGTTGTACCATCACCATGGAGCACATGTTGTACCATCACCATGGAGCACATGTTGTACCATCACCATGGAGCACATGTTGTACCATCACCATGTGGCACATGTTGTACCATCACCATGGAGCACATGTTGTACCATCACCATGGAGCACATGTTGTACCATCACCATGGGGCACATGTTGTACCATCACCATGGAGCACATGTTGTACCATCACCATGTGGCACATGTTGTACCATCACCATGGAGCACATGTTGTACCATCACCATGGAGCACATGTTGTACCATCACCATGGAGCACATGTTGTACCATCACCATGGAGCACATGTTGTACCATCACCATGGAGCACATGTTGTACCATCACCATGGAGCACATGTTGTACCATCACCATGGAGCACATGTTGTACCATCACCATGTGGCACATGTTGTACCATCACCATGGAGCACATGTTGTACCATCACCATGGAGCACATGTTGTACCATCACCATGGGCACATGTTGTACCATCACCATGGAGCACATGTTGTACCATCACCATGGCACATGTTGTACCATCACCATGTGGCACATGTTGTACCATCACCATGGAGCACATGTTGTACCATCACCATGGAGCACATGTTGTACCATCACCATGAGCACATGTTGTACCATCACCGTGTGGCACATGTTGTACCATCACCATGGAGCACATGTTGTACCATCACCATGGAGCACATGTTGTACCATCACCATGGGCACATGTTGTACCATCACCATGTGGCACATGTTGTACCATCACCATGGAGCACATGTTGTACCATCACCATGGAGCACATGTTGTACCATCACCATGTGGCACATGTTGTACCATCACCATGGAGCACATGTTGTACCATCACCATGGAGCACATGTTGTACCATCACCATGTGGCACATGTTGTACCATCACCATGGAGCACATGTTGTACCATCACCATGGAGCACATGTTGTACCATCACCATGTGGCACATGTTGTACCATCACCATGGAGCACATGTTGTACCATCACCGTGTGGCACATGTTGTACCATCACCATGGAGCACATGTTGTACCATCACCGTGTGGCACATGTTGTACCATCACCATGGAGCACATGTTGTACCATCACCATGTGGCACATGTTGTACCATCACCATGGAGCACATGTTGTACCATCACCATGGAGCACATGTTGTACCATCACCATGGAGCACATGTTGTACCATCACCATGTGGCACATGTTGTACCATCACCATGGAGCACATGTTGTACCATCACCGGAGCACATGTTGTACCATCACCATGGAGCACATGTTGTACCATCACCATGGAGCACATGTTGTACCATCACCATGGAGCACATGTTGTACCATCACCATGGAGCACATGTTGTACCATCACCATGGAGCACATGTTGTACCATCACCATGTGGCACATGTTGTACCATCACCATGGAGCACATGTTGTACCATCACCATGGAGCACATGTTGTACCATCACCATGGAGCACATGTTGTACCATCACCATGGAGCACATGTTGTACCATCACCGTGGAGCACATGTTGTACCATCACCATGGAGCACATGTTGTACCATCACCATGTGGCACATGTTGTACCATCACCATGGAGCACATGTTGTACCATCACCATGGAGCACATGTTGTACCATCACCATGGAGCACATGTTGTACCATCACCATGTGGCACATGTTGTACCATCACCATGGAGCACATGTTGTACCATCACCATGTGGCACATGTTGTACCATCACCATGGAGCACATGTTGTACCATCACCATGGAGCACATGTTGTACCATCACCATGGAGCACATGTTGTACCATCACCATGGAGCACATGTTGTACCATCACCATGGAGCACATGTTGTACCATCACCATGTGGCACATGTTGTACCATCACCATGGAGCACATGTTGTACCATCACCATGGAGCACATGTTGTACCATCACCATGGGCACATGTTGTACCATCACCGTGTGCACATGTTGTACCATCACCATGGAGCACATGTTGTACCATCACCATGTGGCACATGTTGTACCATCACCATGTGGCACATGTTGTACCATCACCATGGAGCACATGTTGTACCATCACCATGTGGCACATGTTGTACCATCACCATGGAGCACATGTTGTACCATCACCGGTGGCACATGTTGTACCATCACCATGGAGCACATGTTGTACCATCACATGTGGCACATGTTGTACCATCACCATGGAGCACATGTTGTACCATCACCGTGGAGCACATGTTGTACCATCACATGGAGCACATGTTGTACCATCACCATGGAGCACATGTTGTACCATCACCATGGAGCACATGTTGTACCATCACCATGGAGCACATGTTGTACCATCACCATGTGGCAATGTTGTACCATCACCATGGAGCACATGTTGTACCATCACCATGGAGCACATGTTGTACCATCACCATGTGGCACATGTTGTACCATCACCGTGTGGCACATGTTGTACCATCACCATGGAGCACATGTTGTACCATCACCATGAGCACATGTTGTACCATCACCATGTGGCACATGTTGTACCATCACCATTGAGCACATTGTACCATCACCGTGTGGCACATGTTGTACCATCACCATGTGGCACATGTTGTACCATCACCATGGAGCACATGTTGTACCATCACCATGGAGCACATGTTGTACCATCACCATGTGGCACATGTTGTACCATCCATGGAGCACATGTTGTACCATCACCATGGAGCACATGTTGTACCATCACCATGTGGCACATGTTGTACCATCACCATGGAGCACATGTTGTACCATCACCATGGCACATGTTGTACCATCACCGTGTGGCACATGTTGTACCATCACCATGGAGCACATGTTGTACCATCCATGGAGCACATGTTGTACCATCACCATGGAGACATGTTGTACCATCACCATGGAGCACATGTTGTACCATCACCGTGTGGCACATGTTGTACCATCACCATGGAGCACATGTTGTACCATCACCGTTGGCACATGTTGTACCATCACCATGGGCATGTTGTACCATCACCATGTGGCACATGTTGTACCATCACCATGGAGCACATGTTGTACCATCACCATGGAGCATGTTGTACCATCACCATGGAGCACATGTTGTACCATCACCATGTAGCACATGTTGTACCATCACCATGGAGCACATGTTGTACCACCGTGTGGCACATGTTGTACCATCACCATGGAGCACATGTTGTACCATCACCATGGAGCACATGTTGTACCATCACCATGGAGCACATGTTGTACCATCACCATGGAGCACATGTTGTACCATCACCATGGAGCACATGTTGTACCATCACCGGTGGCACATGTTGTACCATCACCATGGAGCACATGTTGTACCATCACCATGGAGCACATGTTGTACCATCACCATGGAGGCACATGTTGTACCATCACCATGGAGCACATGTTGTACCATCACCATGGAGCACATGTTGTACCATCACCATGGAGCACATGTTGTACCATCACCATGGAGCACATGTTGTACCATCACCATGGAGCACATGTTGTACCATCACCATGGAGCACATGTTGTACCATCACCATGGAGCACATGTTGTACCATCACCGTGTGGCACATGTGTACCATCACCATGGAGCACATGTTGTACCATCACCGTGTGGCACATGTTGTACCATCACCATGGAGCACATGTTGTACCATCACCATGTGGCACATGTTGTACCATCACCATGTGGCACATGTTGTACCATCACCATGGAGCACATGTACCATCACCATGGAGCACATGTTGTACCATCACCAGTGGCACATGTTGTACCATCACCATGTGGCACATGTTGTACCATCACCATGGAGCACATGTTGTACCATCACCATGGAGCACATGTTGTACCATCACCGTGAGCACATGTTGTACCATCACCATGGAGCACATGTTGTACCATCACCATGTGAGCACATGTTGTACCATCACCGGTGGCACATGTTGTACCATCACCATGTGGCACATGTTGTACCATCACCATGGAGCACATGTTGTACCATCACCATGGAGCACATGTTGTACCATCACATGTGGCACATGTTGTACCATCACCATGGAGCACATGTTGTACCATCACCATGTGGCACATGTTGTACCATCACCATGGGCACATGTTGTACCATCACCATGGAGCACATGTTGTACCATCACCATGGAGCACATGTTGTACCATCACCGTGTGGCACATGTTGTACCATCACCATGGAGCACATGTTGTACCATCACCATGTGGCACATGTTGTACCATCACATGGAGCACATGTTGTACCATCACCATGTGGCACATGTTGTACCATCACCATGAGCACATGTTGTACCATCACCATGGAGCACATGTTGTACCATCACCATGGAGCACATGTTGTACCATCACCATGGGCACATGTTGTACCATCACATGGTGGCACATGTTGTACCATCACCATGGAGCACATGTTGTACCATCACCATGGAGCACATGTTGTACCATCACCATGGAGCACATGTTGTACCATCACCATGTGGGCACATGTTGTACCATCACCATGGAGCACATGTTGTACCATCACCATGGAGCACATGTTGTACCATCACCATGAGCACATGTTGTACCATCACCATGGAGCACATGTTGTACCATCACCATGTGGCACATGTTGTACCATCACCATGGAGCACATGTTGTACCATCACCATGGAGCACATGTTGTACCATCACCATGGAGCACATGTTGTACCATCACCATGAGCACATGTTGTACCATCACATGGAGCACATGTTGTACCATCACCATGGAGCACATGTTGTACCATCACCATGGAGCACATGTTGTACCATCACCATGGAGCACATGTTGTACCATCACCATGGAGCACATGTTGTACCATCACCATGTGGCACATGTTGTACCATCACCATGGGCACATGTTGTACCATCACCATGGAGCACATGTTGTACCATCACCATGTGGCACATGTTGTACCATCACCATGGAGCACATGTTGTACCATCACCATGAGCACATGTTGTACCATCACCATGGAGCACATGTTGTACCATCACCGTGTGGCACATGTTGTACCATCACCATGGAGCACATGTTGTACCATCACCATGGAGCACATGTTGTACCATCACCATGAGCACATGTTGTACCATCACCATGGAGCACATGTTGTACCATCACCATGGAGCACATGTTGTACCATCACCATGGAGCACATGTTGTACCATCACCATGGAGCACATGTTGTACCATCACCCGGTGGCACATGTTGTACCATCACCATGGAGCACATGTTGTACCATCACCATGGAGCACATGTTGTACCATCACCATGTGGCACATGTTGTACCATCACCATGGAGCACATGTTGTACCATCACCATGGGCACATGTTGTACCATCACCATGGAGCACATGTTGTACCATCACCGTGTGGCACATGGTACATCACAATGGAGCACATGTTGTACCATCACCGTTGGCACATGTTGTACCATCACCATGGAGCACATGTTGTACCATCACCATGTGGCACATGTTGTACCATCACCATGGAGCACATGTTGTACCATCACCATGGAGCACATGTTGTACCATCACCATGGAGCACATGTTGTACCATCACCATGGAGCACATGTTGTACCATCACCATGAAGCACATGTTGTACCATCACCATGGAGCACATGTTGTACCATCACCATGTGGCACATGTTGTACCATCACCATGGAGCACATGTTGTACCATCACCATGGAGCACATGTTGTACCATCACCGTGTGGCACATGTTGTACCATCACCGTGTGGCACATGTTGTACCATCACCGTGTGGCACATGTTGTACAATCACCATGTGGCACATGTTGTACCATCACNCATGGTGATGGTACAACATGTGCCACATGGTGATGGTACAACATGTGCTCCATGGTGATGGTACAACATGTGCCACACGGTGATGGTACAACATGTGCTCCATGGTGATGGTACAACATGTGCCACACGGTGATGGTACAACATGTGCTCCATGGTGATGGTACAACATGTGCTCCATGGTGATGGTACAACATGGCTCCATGGTGATGGTACAACATGTGCTCCATGGTGATGGTACATGTGCTCCATGGTGATGGTACAACATGTGCTCCATGGTGATGGTACAACATGTGCTCCATGGTGATGGTACAACATGTGCTCCATGGTGAGGTACAACATGTGCCCAAGGTGATGGTAAAATGTGCTCCATGGTGATGGTACAACATGTGCCACACGGTGATGGTACAAAATGTGCTCCATGGTGATGGTACAACATGTGCCACATAGTGATGGTACAACATGTGCTCCATGGTGATGGTACAACATGTGCCACATGGTGATGGTACAACATGTGCCACATGGTGATTGTACAACATGTGCCACACGGTGATGGTACAACATGTGCCACACGGTGATGGTACAACATGTGCCACACGGTGATGGTAAATGTGTCCATGGTGATGGTACAACATGTGCTCCATGGTGATGGTACAACATGTGCCACATGGTGGGGTACAACATGTGCTCCATGGTGATGGTACAACATGTGCTCCATGGTGATGGTACAACATGTGCTCCATGGTGATGGTAAAACATGTGCACATGGTGATGGTACAACATGTGGTCCATGGTGATGGTACATGTGCTCTATGGTGATGGTACAACATGTGCCACATGGTGATGGTACAACATGTGCCACATGGTGATGGTACAACATGTGCTCCATGGTGATGGTACAACATGTGCCACACGGTGATGGTACAACATGTGCTCCATGGTGATAGTACAACATGTGCCACACGGGTGATGGTACAACATGGCTCCATGGTGATGGTACAACATGTGCTCCATGGTGATGGTACAACATGTGCTCCATAGTGATGGTAAAACATGTGCTCCATGGTGATGGTACAACATGTGCTCCATGGTGATGGTACAACATGTGCTCATGGTGATGGTACAACATGTGCTCCATGGTGATGGTACAACATGTGCTCCATGGTGATGGTACAACATGTGCCACATGGTGATGGTACAACATGTGCTCCATGGTGATGGTACAACATGTGCCACACGGTGATGGTACAACATGTGCTCCATGGTGATGGTACAACATGTGCCCACGGTGATGGTACAACATGTGCTCCATGGTGATGGTACAACATGTGCTCCATGGTGATGGTACAACATGTGCTCCATGGTGATGGTACAACATGTGCCACTGGTGATGGTACAACATGTGCTCCATGGTGATGGTACAACATGTGCTCCATGGTGATGGTACAACATGTGCTCCATGGTGATGGTACAACATGTGCTCCATGGTGATGGTACAACATGTGCTCCATGGTGATGGTACAACATGTGCTCCATGGTGATGGTACAACATGTGCCCATGGTGATGGTACAACATGTGCTCCATGGTGATGGTACAACATGTGCCACACGGTGATGGTACAACATGTGCTCCATGGTGATGGTACAACATGTGCTCCATGGTGATGGTACAACATGTGCTCCATGGTGATGGTACAACATGTGCCCATGGTGATGGTACAACATGTGCCACATGGTGATGGTACAACATGTGCTCCATGGTGATGGTACAACATGTGCTCCATGGTGATGGTACAACATGTGCTCACATGGTGATGGTACAACATGTGCTCCATGGTGATGGTACAACATGTGCACATGGTGATGGTACAACATGTGCACATGGTGATGGTACAACATGTGCTCCATGGTGATGGTACAACATGTGCCACATGGTGATGGTACAACATGTGCCACATGGTGATGGTACAACATGTGCCCATGGTGATGGTACAACATGTGCTCCATGGTGATGGTACAACATGTGCTCCATGGTGATGGTACAACATGTGCCACATGGTGATGGTACAACATGTGCTCCATGGTGATGGTACAACATGTGCCCATGGTGATGGTACAACATGTGCCCATGGTGATGGTACAACATGTGCTCCATGGTGATGGTACAACATGTGCTCCATGGTGATGGTACAACATGTGCTCCATGGTGATGGTACAACATGTGCTCCATGGTGATGGTACAACATGTGCTCCATGGTGATGGTACAACATGTGCCACATGGTGATGGTACAACATGTGCTCCATGGTGATGGTACAACATGTGCCACATGGTGATGGTACAACATGTGCTCCATGGTGATGGTACAACATGTGCCACATGGTGATGGTACAACATGTGCTCCATGGTGATGGTACAACATGTGCCACATGGTGATGGTACAACATGTGCCACATGGTGATGGTACAACATGTGCCACATGGTGATGGTACAACATGTGCCACATGGTGATGGTACAACATGTGCCACATGGTGATGGTACAACATGTGCTCCATGGTGATGGTACAACATGTGCTCCATGGTGATGGTACAACATGTGCCACATGGTGATGGTACAACATGTGCTCCATGGTGATGGTACAACATGTGCTCCATGGTGATGGTACAACATGTGCTCCATGGTGATGGTACAACATGTGCTCCATGGTGATGGTACAACATGTGCCACATGGTGATGGTACAACATGTGCTCCATGGTGATGGTACAACATGTGCTCCATGGTGATGGTACAACATGTGCCACATGGTGATGGTACAACATGTGCTCCATGGTGATGGTACAACATGTGCCCATGGTGATGGTACAACATGTGCTCCATGGTGATGGTACAACATGTGCTCCATGGTGATGGTACAACATGTGCCACATGGTGATGGTACAACATGTGCTCCATGGTGATGGTACAACATGTGCTCCATGGTGATGGTACAACATGTGCCCATGGTGATGGTACAACATGTGCTCCATGGTGATGGTACAACATGTGCTCCATGGTGATGGTACAACATGTGCCACATGGTGATGGTACAACATGTGCCCATGGTGATGGTACAACATGTGCTCCATGGTGATGGTACAACATGTGCTCCATGGTGATGGTACAACATGTGCTCCATGGTGATGGTACAACATGTGCCACATGGTGATGGTACAACATGTGCTCCATGGTGATGGTACAACATGTGCTCCATGGTGATGGTACAACATGTGCTCCATGGTGATGGTACAACATGTGCTCCATGGTGATGGTACAACATGTGCTCCATGGTGATGGTACAACATGTGCTCCATGGTGATGGTACAACATGTGCTCCATGGTGATGGTACAACATGTGCTCCATGGTGATGGTACAACATGTGCTCCATGGTGATGGTACAACATGTGCCCATGGTGATGGTACAACATGTGCTCCATGGTGATGGTACAACATGTGCCACATGGTGATGGTACAACATGTGCTCCATGGTGATGGTACAACATGTGCCACATGGTGATGGTACAACATGTGCTCCATGGTGATGGTACAACATGTGCCACATGGTGATGGTACAACATGTGCTCCATGGTGATGGTACAACATGTGCCACATGGTGATGGTACAACATGTGCTCCATGGTGATGGTACAACATGTGCTCCATGGTGATGGTACAACATGTGCTCCATGGTGATGGTACAACATGTGCTCCATGGTGATGGTACAACATGTGCCACATGGTGATGGTACAACATGTGCTCCATGGTGATGGTACAACATGTGCCACATGGTGATGGTACAACATGTGCTCCATGGTGATGGTACAACATGTGCTCCATGGTGATGGTACAACATGTGCTCCATGGTGATGGTACAACATGTGCTCCATGGTGATGGTACAACATGTGCTCCATGGTGATGGTACAACATGTGCTCCATGGTGATGGTACAACATGTGCTCCATGGTGATGGTACAACATGTGCTCCATGGTGATGGTACAACATGTGCTCCATGGTGATGGTACAACATGTGCTCCATGGTGATGGTACAACATGTGCCACATGGTGATGGTACAACATGTGCTCCATGGTGATGGTACAACATGTGCTCCATGGTGATGGTACAACATGTGCTCCATGGTGATGGTACAACATGTGCTCCATGGTGATGGTACAACATGTGCCACATGGTGATGGTACAACATGTGCTCCATGGTGATGGTACAACATGTGCTCCATGGTGATGGTACAACATGTGCTCCATGGTGATGGTACAACATGTGCTCCATGGTGATGGTACAACATGTGCTCCATGGTGATGGTACAACATGTGCCACATGGTGATGGTACAACATGTGCTCCATGGTGATGGTACAACATGTGCCCATGGTGATGGTACAACATGTGCTCCATGGTGATGGTACAACATGTGCCACATGGTGATGGTACAACATGTGCTCCATGGTGATGGTACAACATGTGCTCCATGGTGATGGTACAACATGTGCTCCATGGTGATGGTACAACATGTGCTCCATGGTGATGGTACAACATGTGCTCCATGGTGATGGTACAACATGTGCTCCATGGTGATGGTACAACATGTGCTCCATGGTGATGGTACAACATGTGCTCCATGGTGATGGTACAACATGTGCCACATGGTGATGGTACAACATGTGCTCCATGGTGATGGTACAACATGTGCTCCATGGTGATGGTACAACATGTGCTCCATGGTGATGGTACAACATGTGCTCCATGGTGATGGTACAACATGTGCTCCATGGTGATGGTACAACATGTGCTCCATGGTGATGGTACAACATGTGCTCCATGGTGATGGTACAACATGTGCTCCATGGTGATGGTACAACATGTGCTCCATGGTGATGGTACAACATGTGCCACATGGTGATGGTACAACATGTGCCACATGGTGATGGTACAACATGTGCCACATGGTGATGGTACAACATGTGCTCCATGGTGATGGTACAACATGTGCTCCATGGTGATGGTACAACATGTGCTCCATGGTGATGGTACAACATGTGCTCCATGGTGATGGTACAACATGTGCCCATGGTGATGGTACAACATGTGCTCCATGGTGATGGTACAACATGTGCTCCATGGTGATGGTACAACATGTGCCCATGGTGATGGTACAACATGTGCTCCATGGTGATGGTACAACATGTGCTCCATGGTGATGGTACAACATGTGCCCATGGTGATGGTACAACATGTGCTCCATGGTGATGGTACAACATGTGCTCCATGGTGATGGTACAACATGTGCTCCATGGTGATGGTACAACATGTGCCCATGGTGATGGTACAACATGTGCTCCATGGTGATGGTACAACATGTGCTCCATGGTGATGGTACAACATGTGCCCATGGTGATGGTACAACATGTGCCACATGGTGATGGTACAACATGTGCTCCATGGTGATGGTACAACATGTGCCCATGGTGATGGTACAACATGTGCTCCATGGTGATGGTACAACATGTGCCACATGGTGATGGTACAACATGTGCTCCATGGTGATGGTACAACATGTGCCACATGGTGATGGTACAACATGTGCCCATGGTGATGGTACAACATGTGCCACATGGTGATGGTACAACATGTGCCACATGGTGATGGTACAACATGTGCCACATGGTGATGGTACAACATGTGCTCCATGGTGATGGTACAACATGTGCTCCATGGTGATGGTACAACATGTGCCACATGGTGATGGTACAACATGTGCTCCATGGTGATGGTACAACATGTGCCCATGGTGATGGTACAACATGTGCTCCATGGTGATGGTACAACATGTGCTCCATGGTGATGGTACAACATGTGCTCCATGGTGATGGTACAACATGTGCTCCATGGTGATGGTACAACATGTGCTCCATGGTGATGGTACAACATGTGCCCATGGTGATGGTACAACATGTGCTCCATGGTGATGGTACAACATGTGCTCCATGGTGATGGTACAACATGTGCTCCATGGTGATGGTACAACATGTGCTCCATGGTGATGGTACAACATGTGCCACATGGTGATGGTACAACATGTGCTCCATGGTGATGGTACAACATGTGCTCCATGGTGATGGTACAACATGTGCTCCATGGTGATGGTACAACATGTGCTCCATGGTGATGGTACAACATGTGCTCCATGGTGATGGTACAACATGTGCTCCATGGTGATGGTACAACATGTGCTCCATGGTGATGGTACAACATGTGCCACATGGTGATGGTACAACATGTGCTCCATGGTGATGGTACAACATGTGCTCCATGGTGATGGTACAACATGTGCCCATGGTGATGGTACAACATGTGCCACATGGTGATGGTACAACATGTGCTCCATGGTGATGGTACAACATGTGCCACACGGTGATGGTACAACATGTGCCACATGGTGATGGTACAACATGTGCTCCATGGTGATGGTACAACATGTGCTCCATGGTGATGGTACAACATGTGCTCCATGGTGATGGTACAACATGTGCTCCATGGTGATGGTACAACATGTGCTCCATGGTGATGGTACAACATGTGCTCCATGGTGATGGTACAACATGTGCTCCATGGTGATGGTACAACATGTGCTCCATGGTGATGGTACAACATGTGCTCCATGGTGATGGTACAACATGTGCTCCATGGTGATGGTACAACATGTGCTCCATGGTGATGGTACAACATGTGCTCCATGGTGATGGTACAACATGTGCTCCATGGTGATGGTACAACATGTGCCCATGGTGATGGTACAACATGTGCTCCATGGTGATGGTACAACATGTGCTCCATGGTGATGGTACAACATGTGCCCATGGTGATGGTACAACATGTGCTCCATGGTGATGGTACAACATGTGCTCCATGGTGATGGTACAACATGTGCCCATGGTGATGGTACAACATGTGCCACATGGTGATGGTACAACATGTGCTCCATGGTGATGGTACAACATGTGCTCCATGGTGATGGTACAACATGTGCTCCATGGTGATGGTACAACATGTGCCACATGGTGATGGTACAACATGTGCTCCATGGTGATGGTACAACATGTGCTCCATGGTGATGGTACAACATGTGCTCCATGGTGATGGTACAACATGTGCTCCATGGTGATGGTACAACATGTGCTCCATGGTGATGGTACAACATGTGCTCCATGGTGATGGTACAACATGTGCCACATGGTGATGGTACAACATGTGCTCCATGGTGATGGTACAACATGTGCTCCATGGTGATGGTACAACATGTGCTCCATGGTGATGGTACAACATGTGCCCATGGTGATGGTACAACATGTGCTCCATGGTGATGGTACAACATGTGCTCCATGGTGATGGTACAACATGTGCTCCATGGTGATGGTACAACATGTGCCCATGGTGATGGTACAACATGTGCTCCATGGTGATGGTACAACATGTGCACCATGGTGATGGTACAACATGTGCTCCATGGTGATGGTACAACATGTGCTCACATGGTGATGGTACAACATGTGCTCCATGGTGATGGTACAACATGTGCTCCATGGTGATGGTACAACATGTGCCCATGGTGATGGTACAACATGTGCTCCATGGTGATGGTACAACATGTGCTCCATGGTGATGGTACAACATGTGCTCCATGGTGATGGTACAACATGTGCTCCATGGTGATGGTACAACATGTGCTCCATGGTGATGGTACAACATGTGCCACATGGTGATGGTACAACATGTGCTCCATGGTGATGGTACAACATGTGCTCCATGGTGATGGTACAACATGTGCCACATGGTGATGGTACAACATGTGCTCCATGGTGATGGTACAACATGTGCTCCATGGTGATGGTACAACATGTGCTCCATGGTGATGGTACAACATGTGCCACATGGTGATGGTACAACATGTGCTCCATGGTGATGGTACAACATGTGCCACATGGTGATGGTACAACATGTGCTCCATGGTGATGGTACAACATGTGCCCATGGTGATGGTACAACATGTGCTCCATGGTGATGGTACAACATGTGCTCCATGGTGATGGTACAACATGTGCTCCATGGTGATGGTACAACATGTGCTCCATGGTGATGGTACAACATGTGCTCCATGGTGATGGTACAACATGTGCTCCATGGTGATGGTACAACATGTGCCACATGGTGATGGTACAACATGTGCTCCATGGTGATGGTACAACATGTGCTCCATGGTGATGGTACAACATGTGCTCCATGGTGATGGTACAACATGTGCTCCATGGTGATGGTACAACATGTGCCCATGGTGATGGTACAACATGTGCTCCATGGTGATGGTACAACATGTGCTCCATGGTGATGGTACAACATGTGCTCCATGGTGATGGTACAACATGTGCCACATGGTGATGGTACAACATGTGCTCCATGGTGATGGTACAACATGTGCCACATGGTGATGGTACAACATGTGCTCCATGGTGATGGTACAACATGTGCCACACGGTGATGGTACAACATGTGCCCATGGTGATGGTACAACATGTGCTCCATGGTGATGGTACAACATGTGCTCCATGGTGATGGTACAACATGTGCTCCATGGTGATGGTACAACATGTGCTCCATGGTGATGGTACAACATGTGCTCCATGGTGATGGTACAACATGTGCCACATGGTGATGGTACAACATGTGCTCCATGGTGATGGTACAACATGTGCTCCATGGTGATGGTACAACATGTGCTCCATGGTGATGGTACAACATGTGCTCCATGGTGATGGTACAACATGTGCCACATGGTGATGGTACAACATGTGCTCCATGGTGATGGTACAACATGTGCTCCATGGTGATGGTACAACATGTGCCACACGGTGATGGTACAACATGTGCTCCATGGTGATGGTACATGTGCTCCATGGTGATGGTACAACATGTGCCACATGGTGATGGTACAACATGTGCCACATGGTGATGGTACAACATGTGCTCCATGGTGATGGTACAACATGTGCTCCATGGTGATGGTACAACATGTGCCCATGGTGATGGTACAACATGTGCTCCATGGTGATGGTACAACATGTGCTCCATGGTGATGGTACAACATGTGCTCCATGGTGATGGTACAACATGTGCTCCATGGTGATGGTACAACATGTGCCACATGGTGATGGTACAACATGTGCTCCATGGTGATGGTACAACATGTGCTCCATGGTGATGGTACAACATGTGCCACATGGTGATGGTACACATGTGCTCCATGGTGATGGTACAACATGTGTCCATGGTGATGGTACAACATGTGCTCCATGGTGATGGGCACATGTTGTACCATCGGTGATGGAGCACATGTTGTACCATCACCATGGAGCACATGTTGTACCATCACCATGGAGCACATGTTGTACCATCACCATGGAGCACATGTTGTACCATCACCATGGAGCACATGTTGTACCATCACCATGGAGCACATGTTGTACCATCACCATGGAGCACATGTTGTACCATCACCGTGTGGCACATGTTGTACCATCACCATGGAGCACATGTTGTACCATCACCATGTGGCACATGTTGTACCATCACCATGGGCACATGTTGTACCATCACCATGGAGCACATGTTGTACCATCACCATGGAGCACATGTTGTACCATCACCGTGTGGCACATGTTGTACCATCACCATGGAGCACATGTTGTACCATCACCATGGAGCACATGTTGTACCATCACCATGTGGCACATGTTGTACCATCACCATGTGGCACATGTTGTACCATCACCATGGAGCACATGTTGTACCATCACCATGGAGCACATGTTGTACCATCACCATGTGGCACATGTTGTACCATCACCATGGCACATGTTGTACCATCACCATGGAGCACATGTTGTACCATCACCATGGAGCACATGTTGTACCATCACCATGGGCACATGTTGTACCATCACCATGGAGCACATGTTGTACCATCACCATGGAGCACATGTTGTACCATCACCATGTGGCACATGTTGTACCATCACCATGGAGCACATGTTGTACCATCACCATGGAGCACATGTTGTACCATCACCATGGAGCACATGTTGTACCATCACCGTGGGCACATGTTGTACCATCACCATGGAGCACATGTTGTACCATCACCATGGAGCACATGTTGTACCATCACCATGTGGCACATGTTGTACCATCACCATGGAGCACATGTTGTACCATCACCATGGAGCACATGTTGTACCATCACCATGGAGCACATGTTGTACCATCACCATGGGCACATGTTGTACCATCACCATGGAGCACATGTTGTACCATCACCATGGAGCACATGTTGTACCATCACCATGGAGCACATGTTGTACCATCACCATGGGCACATGTTGTACCATCACCATGGAGCACATGTTGTACCATCACCATGGAGCACATGTTGTACCATCACCATGTGGCACATGTTGTACCATCACCATGGAGCACATGTTGTACCATCACCATGGAGCACATGTTGTACCATCACCATGGAGCACATGTTGTACCATCACCATGGAGCACATGTTGTACCATCACCATGGAGCACATGTTGTACCATCACCATGGAGCACATGTTGTACCATCACCATGGAGCACATGTTGTACCATCACCATGGAGCACATGTTGTACCATCACCATGGAGCACATGTTGTACCATCACCATGTGGCACATGTTGTACCATCACCATGGAGCACATGTTGTACCATCACCATGGAGCACATGTTGTACCATCACCATGGAGCACATGTTGTACCATCACCATGGAGCACATGTTGTACCATCACCATGGAGCACATGTTGTACCATCACCATGGGCACATGTTGTACCATCACCATGGAGCACATGTTGTACCATCACCATGGAGCACATGTTGTACCATCACCATGGAGCACATGTTGTACCATCACCATGGAGCACATGTTGTACCATCACCATGGAGCACATGTTGTACCATCACCATGTGGCACATGTTGTACCATCACCATGGAGCACATGTTGTACCATCACCATGGAGCACATGTTGTACCATCACCATGGGCACATGTTGTACCATCACCATGGAGCACATGTTGTACCATCACCATGGAGCACATGTTGTACCATCACCGTGTGGCACAT
The DNA here is from genome assembly GCA_020271785.1 of Procambarus virginalis. Taxonomy (NCBI): domain Eukaryota; kingdom Metazoa; phylum Arthropoda; class Malacostraca; order Decapoda; family Cambaridae; genus Procambarus; species Procambarus virginalis. Next base: position 65,719 of record WNGS01002424.1, read on the forward strand.
GTTGTACCATCACCATGGAGCACATGTTGTACCATCACCATGGAGCACATGTTGTACCATCACCATGGAGCACATGTTGTACCATCACCATGGAGCACATGTTGTACCATCACCATGGGCACATGTTGTACCATCACCATGGAGCACATGTTGTACCATCACCGTGTGGCACATGTTGTACCATCACCATGGAGCACATGTTGTACCATCACCATGTGGCACATGTTGTACCATCACCATGGAGCACATGTTGTACCATCACCATGGAGCACATGTTGTACCATCACCATGGAGCACATGTTGTACCATCACCATGTGGCACATGTTGTACCATCACCATGGAGCACATGTTGTACCATCACCATGTGGCACATGTTGTACCATCACCATGGAGCACATGTTGTACCATCACCATGGAGCACATGTTGTACCATCACCATGGAGCACATGTTGTACCATCACCATGGAGCACATGTTGTACCATCACCATGGAGCACATGTTGTACCATCACCATGTGGCACATGTTGTACCATCACCATGGAGCACATGTTGTACCATCACCATGGAGCACATGTTGTACCATCACCATGGAGCACATGTTGTACCATCACCATGGAGCACATGTTGTACCATCACCATGGAGCACATGTTGTACCATCACCATGGAGCACATGTTGTACCATCACCATGGAGCACATGTTGTACCATCACCATGGAGCACATGTTGTACCATCACCATGAGCACATGTTGTACCATCACCATGGAGCACATGTTGTACCATCACCATGTGGCACATGTTGTACCATCACCATGGAGCACATGTTGTACCATCACCGTGTGGCACATGTTGTACCATCACCATGGAGCACATGTTGTACCATCACCATGTGGCACATGTTGTACCATCACCATGGTGGCACATGTTGTACCATCACCATGGAGCACATGTTGTACCATCACCATGGAGCACATGTTGTACCATCACCATGTGGCACATGTTGTACCATCACCATGGAGCACATGTTGTACCATCACCATGGAGCACATGTTGTACCATCACCATGGAGCACATGTTGTACCATCACCATGGGCACATGTTGTACCATCACCATGGAGCACATGTTGTACCATCACCATGAGCACATGTTGTACCATCACCATGTGGCACATGTTGTACCATCACCATGGAGCACATGTTGTACCATCACCATGGAGCACATGTTGTACCATCACCATGGAGCACATGTTGTACCATCACCATGGAGCACATGTTGTACCATCACCATGGGCACATGTTGTACCATCACCATGTGGCACATGTTGTACCATCACCATGGAGCACATGTTGTACCATCACCATGGAGCACATGTTGTACCATCACCATGGGCACATGTTGTACCATCACCATGGAGCACATGTTGTACCATCACCATGTGGCACATGTTGTACCATCACCATGGAGCACATGTTGTACCATCACCATGTGGCACATGTTGTACCATCACCATGGAGCACATGTTGTACCATCACCGGTGGCACATGTTGTACCATCACCATGGAGCACATGTTGTACCATCACCATGGAGCACATGTTGTACCATCACCATGGAGCACATGTTGTACCATCACCATGGGCACATGTTGTACCATCACCATGTGGCACATGTTGTACCATCACCATGGAGCACATGTTGTACCATCACCATGGAGCACATGTTGTACCATCACCATGGGCACATGTTGTACCATCACCATGTGGCACATGTTGTACCATCACCATGGAGCACATGTTGTACCATCACCATGGAGCACATGTTGTACCATCACCATGGAGCACATGTTGTACCATCACCATGGAGCACATGTTGTACCATCACCATGTGGCACATGTTGTACCATCACCATGGAGCACATGTTGTACCATCACCATGGAGCACATGTTGTACCATCACCATGGAGCACATGTTGTACCATCACCATGGAGCACATGTTGTACCATCACCATGGAGCACATGTTGTACCATCACCATGGAGCACATGTTGTACCATCACCATGGAGCACATGTTGTACCATCACCATGGAGCACATGTTGTACCATCACCATGGAGCACATGTTGTACCATCACCATGGGCACATGTTGTACCATCACCATGTGGCACATGTTGTACCATCACCATGGAGCACATGTTGTACCATCACCATGTGGCACATGTTGTACCATCACCATGGAGCACATGTTGTACCATCACCATGTGGCACATGTTGTACCATCACCATGGAGCACATGTTGTACCATCACCATGGAGCACATGTTGTACCATCACCATGGAGCACATGTTGTACCATCACCATGGAGCACATGTTGTACCATCACCATGGAGCACATGTTGTACCATCACCATGGAGCACATGTTGTACCATCACCATGGAGCACATGTTGTACCATCACCATGGGCACATGTTGTACCATCACCATGGAGCACATGTTGTACCATCACCATGGAGCACATGTTGTACCATCACCATGGAGCACATGTTGTACCATCACCATGGGCACATGTTGTACCATCACCATGGAGCACATGTTGTACCATCACCATGGAGCACATGTTGTACCATCACCATGGGCACATGTTGTACCATCACCATGTGGCACATGTTGTACCATCACCATGGAGCACATGTTGTACCATCACCATGGAGCACATGTTGTACCATCACCATGGAGCACATGTTGTACCATCACCATGGAGCACATGTTGTACCATCACCATGGAGCACATGTTGTACCATCACCATGTGGCACATGTTGTACCATCACCATGGAGCACATGTTGTACCATCACCATGGAGCACATGTTGTACCATCACCATGGAGCACATGTTGTACCATCACCATGGAGCACATGTTGTACCATCACCATGGAGCACATGTTGTACCATCACCATGGAGCACATGTTGTACCATCACCATGGAGCACATGTTGTACCATCACCATGGAGCACATGTTGTACCATCACCATGGAGCACATGTTGTACCATCACCATGGAGCACATGTTGTACCATCACCATGGAGCACATGTTGTACCATCACCATGTGGCACATGTTGTACCATCACCATGGAGCACATGTTGTACCATCACCATGGAGCACATGTTGTACCATCACCATGTGGCACATGTTGTACCATCACCATGGAGCACATGTTGTACCATCACCATGGAGCACATGTTGTACCATCACCATGTGGCACATGTTGTACCATCACCATGGAGCACATGTTGTACCATCACCATGGAGCACATGTTGTACCATCACCATGGAGCACATGTTGTACCATCACCATGGAGCACATGTTGTACCATCACCATGGAGCACATGTTGTACCATCACCATGGAGCACATGTTGTACCATCACCATGGAGCACATGTTGTACCATCACCATGGGCACATGTTGTACCATCACCATGGAGCACATGTTGTACCATCACCATGTGGCACATGTTGTACCATCACCATGGAGCACATGTTGTACCATCACCATGGAGCACATGTTGTACCATCACCATGAGCACATGTTGTACCATCACCATGAGCACATGTTGTACCATCACCATGTGGCACATGTTGTACCATCACCATGTGGCACATGTTGTACCATCACCATGAGCACATGTTGTACCATCACCATGTGGCACATGTTGTACCATCACCATGGAGCACATGTTGTACCATCACCATGGAGCACATGTTGTACCATCACCATGGAGCACATGTTGTACCATCACCATGTGGCACATGTTGTACCATCACCATGTGGCACATGTTGTACCATCACCATGGCACATGTTGTACCATCACCATGGAGCACATGTTGTACCATCACCATGTGGCACATGTTGTACCATCACCATGGAGCACATGTTGTACCATCACCATGGAGCACATGTTGTACCATCACCATGGGCACATGTTGTACCATCACCATGTGGCACATGTTGTACCATCACCATGGAGCACATGTTGTACCATCACCATGGAGCACATGTTGTACCATCACCATGGAGCACATGTTGTACCATCACCATGGAGCACATGTTGTACCATCACCATGGGCACATGTTGTACCATCACCATGGAGCACATGTTGTACCATCACCATGGAGCACATGTTGTACCATCACCATGGAGCACATGTTGTACCATCACCATGGAGCACATGTTGTACCATCACCATGGAGCACATGTTGTACCATCACCATGGAGCACATGTTGTACCATCACCATGGAGCACATGTTGTACCATCACCATGGAGCACATGTTGTACCATCACCATGGAGCACATGTTGTACCATCACCATGGAGCACATGTTGTACCATCACCATGGAGCACATGTTGTACCATCACCATGGAGCACATGTTGTACCATCACCATGGAGCACATGTTGTACCATCACCATGGAGCACATGTTGTACCATCACCATGGAGCACATGTTGTACCATCACCATGGAGCACATGTTGTACCATCACCATGGAGCACATGTTGTACCATCACCATGGAGCACATGTTGTACCATCACCATGGAGCACATGTTGTACCATCACCATGGAGCACATGTTGTACCATCACCATGGAGCACATGTTGTACCATCACCATGTGGCACATGTTGTACCATCACCATGGAGCACATGTTGTACCATCACCATGGAGCACATGTTGTACCATCACCATGGAGCACATGTTGTACCATCACCATGGAGCACATGTTGTACCATCACCATGGAGCACATGTTGTACCATCACCATGGAGCACATGTTGTACCATCACCATGGAGCACATGTTGTACCATCACCATGGAGCACATGTTGTACCATCACCATGGAGCACATGTTGTACCATCACCATGGAGCACATGTTGTACCATCACCATGTGGCACATGTTGTACCATCACCATGGAGCACATGTTGTACCATCACCATGGCACATGTTGTACCATCACCATGTGGCACATGTTGTACCATCACCATGGAGCACATGTTGTACCATCACCATGGAGCACATGTTGTACCATCACCATGGAGCACATGTTGTACCATCACCATGGGCACATGTTGTACCATCACCATGTGGCACATGTTGTACCATCACCATGGAGCACATGTTGTACCATCACCATGGAGCACATGTTGTACCATCACCATGGAGCACATGTTGTACCATCACCATGGAGCACATGTTGTACCATCACCATGGAGCACATGTTGTACCATCACCATGGAGCACATGTTGTACCATCACCATGGAGCACATGTTGTACCATCACCATGGAGCACATGTTGTACCATCACCATGGAGCACATGTTGTACCATCACCATGGAGCACATGTTGTACCATCACCATGGAGCACATGTTGTACCATCACCATGGAGCACATGTTGTACCATCACCATGGAGCACATGTTGTACCATCACCATGGAGCACATGTTGTACCATCACCATGGAGCACATGTTGTACCATCACCATGGAGCACATGTTGTACCATCACCATGGAGCACATGTTGTACCATCACCATGGAGCACATGTTGTACCATCACCATGGAGCACATGTTGTACCATCACCATGTGGCACATGTTGTACCATCACCATGTGGCACATGTTGTACCATCACCATGGAGCACATGTTGTACCATCACCATGTGGCACATGTTGTACCATCACCATGGAGCACATGTTGTACCATCACCATGGAGCACATGTTGTACCATCACCATGGAGCACATGTTGTACCATCACCATGTGAGCACATGTTGTACCATCACCATGGGCACATGTTGTACCATCACCATGGAGCACATGTTGTACCATCACCATGGAGCACATGTTGTACCATCACCATGGAGCACATGTTGTACCATCACCATGGAGCACATGTTGTACCATCACCATGGGCACATGTTGTACCATCACCATGGAGCACATGTTGTACCATCACCATGGAGCACATGTTGTACCATCACCATGGAGCACATGTTGTACCATCACCATGTGGCACATGTTGTACCATCACCATGGAGCACATGTTGTACCATCACCATGGAGCACATGTTGTACCATCACCATGTGGCACATGTTGTACCATCACCATGTGGCACATGTTGTACCATCACCATGGAGCACATGTTGTACCATCACCATGGAGCACATGTTGTACCATCACCATGGAGCACATGTTGTACCATCACCATGGAGCACATGTTGTACCATCACCATGGAGCACATGTTGTACCATCACCATGTGGCACATGTTGTACCATCACCATGGAGCACATGTTGTACCATCACCATGGAGCACATGTTGTACCATCACCATGGAGCACATGTTGTACCATCACCATGGAGCACATGTTGTACCATCACCATGGAGCACATGTTGTACCATCACCATGGAGCACATGTTGTACCATCACCATGGAGCACATGTTGTACCATCACCATGGAGCACATGTTGTACCATCACCATGGAGCACATGTTGTACCATCACCATGGAGCACATGTTGTACCATCACCATGGAGCACATGTTGTACCATCACCGTGTGGCACATGTTGTACCATCACCATGGAGCACATGTTGTACCATCACCATGGAGCACATGTTGTACCATCACCATGTGGCACATGTTGTACCATCACCATGGAGCACATGTTGTACCATCACCATGGAGCACATGTTGTACCATCACCGGTGGCACATGTTGTACCATCACCATGGAGCACATGTTGTACCATCACCATGGAGCACATGTTGTACCATCACCATGGAGCACATGTTGTACCATCACCATGTGCACATGTTGTACCATCACCATGGAGCACATGTTGTACCATCACCATGGGCACATGTTGTACCATCACCATGGAGCACATGTTGTACCATCACCATGTGCACATGTTGTACCATCACCATAGCACATGTTGTACCATCACCCGTGGCACATGTTGTACCATCACCATGGCACATGTTGTACCATCACCATGGAGCACATGTTGTACCATCACCATGTGGCACATGTTGTACCATCACCATGGAGCACATGTTGTACCATCACCATGGCACATGTTGTACCATCACCATGGAGCACATGTTGTACCATCACCATGGGCACATGTTGTACCATCACCATGGAGCACATGTTGTACCATCACCATGGAGCACATGTTGTACCATCACCAGTGTGGCACATGTTGTACCATCACCATGGAGCACATGTTGTACCATCACCGTGTGGCACATGTTGTACCATCACCGTGTGGCACATGTTGTACCATCACCATGGAGCACATGTTGTACCATCACCATGGAGCACATGTTGTACCATCACCATGTGGCACATGTTGTACCATCACCATGGAGCACATGTTGTACCATCACCATGGAGCACATGTTGTACCATCACCATGTGGCACATGTTGTACCATCACCATGAGCACATGTTGTACCATCACCATGGAGCACATGTTGTACCATCACCATGGAGCACATGTTGTACCATCACCATGGAGCACATGTTGTACCATCACCATGGAGCACATGTTGTACCATCACCATGGAGCACATGTTGTACCATCACCGTGTGGCACATGTTGTACCATCACCATGGAGCACATGTTGTACCATCACCATGGCACATGTTGTACCATCACCAGGAGCACATGTTGTACCATCACCATGGAGCACATGTTGTACCATCACC
>WNGS01002425.1:0-15819 GCA_020271785.1 Procambarus virginalis
GGGGAAAGTGTCGGAGTATGGGGGAGAATGGGGGGAGTGAAGGGGGGTATGGGGGAAAGTGGGGGAGTATGAGGTAAAGTGGGGGAGTGAAGGGAGTATGTGGGAGTAGGGGGAAAGTGGGGGGTGGAGTATGGGGGAGTGAAGGGAAGTATGGGAGAGTATGGGGAAAGTGGGGAAGTATAGGGGAGTATTGGGAAGTGAAGGGAGTATAGGGAGTTTGGGGGAGTATGGAGGAAAGTGGAGGAGTGGGGGGAAAAAGTGAGGGAGTATGGGGGGAAGTAGGGGAGTGAAGGGGAGTATGGATGATGAAGGGGAGTATGGGGAGAAGTGAGGGAGTATGGGGGAGTATAGGGGAGTGAAGGAGAGTATGGGGGTGTATTGGGAAAAGTGTGGCAGTATGGGGGAGAGTGTGGAGTATGGGGAGTATGGGGGAAAGGGGGGGAGTATGGGAAGTATTAGGTGAATACACACACACACCTGCTGCTTCCTGGGCTATAAGGTGGTAGTGTGGGCGGGAGTACCCGTCCAGAGTGCAGTACACTCTCCCTTTCAAGTGCCCAAGTAATAGGGCGTGTATGAAAGCAAAGGAACTGAACAAAAGGGCGCGGAGGAACTTCCAAAATAACAGAACACCAGACAGTAGAGAGAGAGATACCAGAGAACCACGAACGAGTATGTTAGTGTGAGAGAGAAGCTGAGAAAAAGTATGAAAATGATATAGCTAATAAAATCAAGACTGAACCAAAGCTACTACACAGCCACATCTGGCAAGCAGCTACCTCACTGGAAGCAGTAAAGTGCGCCAGTCAGCTGCTGGAAAGAAAAAAATCAATGATTGCTATAGGCATCAAAGAACAGGAAGGATCCAATGTGCCAGAATGGAATAGCAAGGACAGACAGGCAGTAAATGGGATACTAAAGGCGTTAAGGATGGAAGGGGCTGAACAAAACATTGAGAAGGTTTTCAGGTTGGGCTGGTACAACAAGAACAGAGACTGCCTGGTGAAGATAGTGTTTGCAAGCGAGACCACGAAGGAGGTTATTCTAGAAAGTAAGAGTCATCTGCATATGTGGAGGAATACAAAACGTATTCCTCCAGAGGGACAGGACGAAGGAGAAAAGAGCCAGGGCAGCAGAGGCAAGGAGGAAGGGCAGGGAGAGAGGAGCAAACCAGACAACCACAGCCCCCAACACAACAGTCCCAGAGACAAAAAGGGAACCCACAACCAGCATCCCAGCAACAACAGAGGGGGAGGGCAACACCACCCCTCCTCTGCATAGAAATCCTCCCTACCCCTCTGTTACGACCCTGGGTTCCTCAGTGGAAACCAGAGGTCAAATTGAGCTCTAAAGAATTTACCTTACATTATTTGGTGTGCTTGTCGATGCGCGTTCCTATCTTCATTGCCAGACGTAAGACGAATCTTGTTTGCACAGAGCATTCAGACTCTTGAGCTTGTTGTGGATTAAGCATAACAGTGAAGTAATTATTAACTATCCTTAGAACGAGTAAAATTAAACAGTATTGTACATCAGTGAAGATTTGTAATGTGTATAAGCTGCACGATCATATAGGATCTTCCTGGCAACCACAACAACTCGGGAGCTTGGTGACTGGACGCTGGTGGTTTCTTCTCTGCTCAGACTGTGAGGTGTAAAGATCTCCCTGTGGGGCTCTGCCTTGATTCTCCTCTTCCTTCTCCCTTTCCCTTACCTTAAGTTCCTGTAACTACAAAGTCAAGTACCTTTATATGTGACCGTGCATACTGCTGGAATTGTAAGACTTGTGTAGATATTGTGTAGTATAAGCCAGTGTTTGGGTGTCCCTAAGTGTTGTGTTAGGGTACCACGTGGGCTCACTACCCTAAGCTGCCTCAAGCTTTCAAGTTCTTCACTAGTAGACTTACCCTAGCTTGTCCTAATTGTAAAACCTTGTATCCTGCCTATGTGGACCAAGGCTTTTAAAGTAAGATAGTGTGGTAAAGCAATTATTGTTATTGTTATTTAATGTATATGGGGGGTTGTTAAGAGGGTTTAATAAATAAGTTAGTTTTTGAGGTGTATCCATTACTCGTGTTGTAGTGGCGTAGTTGATTGTATCCCAGACGACAGTTTTGTTCTAAAATCTTAAAGCATAATCAGGAACCTATGTTCCTTAGGTGCCGGGCCTAATTGTGCCACTACCCTGATACATCTTGATTCTAACTGCTGGCCCTTCTCTTTAATACTCCATCCCCCCCATATCAGCACTTAAATTCAAACAAGTGGTTGGCCTGACCGGGAGGAACTTTTTAATTGTAAAAAATAAGATTTTTGATTGCCAAAACTAAAAATTCTTGTTTTCCGCAGAACGGTTGTGTGTTAGCCTAGGCCCAGCTCATCTAGCAAAGAATACATCTTACACTGACTGGACACCCAGCTGGATCCCTTCACGATTGAGGTTATTGTGGCCTTGTGTTAGGGGCTGTGCAAATTTTTTTTTTGTTTCAATTTTTTTTTTTAATTTTTTTCCTTTGCTAGGAGCTAAAGTAATTAGTGATGGAGGCATAATATGCAGGAACTGGCAAAGGAGCCTTCAGTGGTAGAGATTAAGAAGCTCACCAAATGTAATTTAGTATTGTTAGGCAAGGAATTTGGCCTCGAGTTAAACGACACTGATAAAAGTGGACCTTGGTGAATGAAATTTTACAGCATTGTATAGACCAAGAACTATTGCCAAGTGATACAATTTTATGCCAGCCCAGTCCAGCTGAAAGTGTAGCTAGTAGAAATATGGAGTTAGAATTACAACTAGCCCAGTTAAGACTGGCAGAGCAAGAAGCTAGAGTAGCAGAACAAAGGCTAAATTGTTAGAACAAAATGCTAAAGTTGAAGAGCAAAGGCTCAAAAATGAGGCGGCAAGAATTAGAGCAGATACCGCTGTACCACCACCTGCCGGGGACTCAAACCCCAGGCATTCTGATAAAAAGTAACTTGTCTGAATTTCAGACAAGTTCAGAGTCAGACCCTGAAAGATTTTTTAACCATTTTCAGAGACTAGCCATGTCCATGAACTGGCCAAAGGAAGAGTGGGTGAAAATCTTACAGGGGCGGCTTAGGGGTAAAGCCAAGATATTTTTTAATCATGCCTGACGAAGAGTGTTTTGAATATAGTAAAGTCAGGGAACGAATTTTGAGGGCATATGAAATTACTCCTGAAGCTCACCGCCAAGCTTATCGCAACCTTAGGCCTACTCACAACCAACCCTCACTGAATTTGCTAATGATCAAATTAGATTGTTTGAATAAATGGATTCGCTCGGCTAAAGCCGAAACATACGAGGCACTTAAAAATTTAGTTTTAGTGGAGAATTTTATAGATAATATGCCAGAGAATGTAGCACGTTACATTAGAGGAAGGACAGAGGTATATTCTATTATAGGGATTTGGCCAAGATGGCAGAAAACTACCAGTTGGTGGGCGAAAGGCCCAATAAAAATAATTATATCCCACAGAGTAACAAACTTATACCCACAGCCAGTCCAGACCAGCTCATTCTAACCCTATAACTAATGCACCTTCTGTTTCAGACATAACTAACCCTGTTAAATTGTCTAGCCCCACGGCACCTAAGGGTGAACCAAAGGGGAATCTGTTAACAATGTCTCTTCTTCTCGGCAACTGTACCTGGAAAAAAGACCCAATGCTCTTGTTGTGACACAGGGCTTGAGGCCTTCTGAAGGGTTAGGGAGTAAGACCTCCAACCCACAGTGGTTGGACCTGCTTACCCCATTCTTATCGAAAGGGAGACTACTTTTGTCCGGGGTTCTTCCTGGAAGGACGTGGTGATCTTCCGAGACACCTGTGCCATCCAGTCTTTATTTTTAGAGAGTGCATTGCAAGGTGCCAACACTCTCGACACTGGAGAGGTAGTACTGGTCGAGGGTGTCACTAGTGATACTCGAGCAGTACCCCTACGTAAGGTTACCCTGGAATCGGATTTCGACAAGGATGTTTGTACAGTCGGAGTCACTTCGTACCTACCTTTCCCTAATGTTGATGTAATATTGGGTAATGATTTAGCCAGGGATAAGGTAGGGGACTCCAGACTGCCTATTATGTTGCCTAGCCCTAAGGTTTCCCTGGATCTACCCGCCGCAGAGGATAATGTTGTGTACCCTGCGTGCGCGGTGACCAGGTCTATGGGACTTAAATGTAAGGGCAGCCCTGTGCTTGCCAAGGTGGTAAATCCCGAGGACACGAGGAACTTTTCGAGTGGTGAAAGAACGTGGACCTTGCAGACACATTCATGGCCTGACTCGATGACGTGGCCGAGGACACTGCGGAGAGCCTACCATCGCCTCCTATCGAGAGTAGTGAGGAGGTGGAGGAGAACACTGTTGAGCCTTGGCCAATGGCACCTGACCAAGGCCTGGACGCCTCCTTGAATGAGTTACAGAAAGCTAACCCCAGTCTTGCAGAATGCCACGAAGTATAGCCCTCTCTAAGGAGGAAATTGTAGACGCAGCAACTGGGTACTACTACAATGATCAGATTTTGATGAGAAAATGACCACAGAGTGCTCCTTGTCAAATGAGTGGGAGGTAGTCCACCAGGTGATGTTGCCGACCTGCTATAGAGAGTTTTCACAGCTGCTCATGATGATCCTATGGGGGGACATCAAGGTATTAATATTACTTATCACAAAATTTTCAAATATTTTTTTTGCCCTAGCTGAAAAGCGATGTGGCAAAATTTTGTAATTCATGTATTGCTTGTCAGCTTGTTGGGAAACCAAACCAGACACCACCTAAAGCTCCTCTAAGGCCTATTGTCGTGCCGGAGGAACCATTTTCTCATGTGGTAATGGACTGTGTTGGTCCATTACCTAGAACAAAGTCTGGTAATATTTACCTAATCATGATGATGTGTATCACGACCCGTTACCCAGAGGCTTTTGATGTAAGGAACATCCGAGAAAAGATTTTTGTTGCTCGTATGTTGCAATTTTTTTCTATGTTTAGACTGCCTCGGGTTGTGCAAACTAACAATGGTACTAATTTTAGGTCTGATATTTTTGAACAATTTTGTAAGGACCATGGAATAACTCATAAGGTTTCCAGCCCATACCATCCACAGAGTCAGGGGGTAATTGAACGGTTCCATCTAACTCTGAAGCAGATGTTGAAGACATCGTGCGAGAGTTCTCACAACTTCTGGGATGAGAACTTGCCGTATGTTTTGTTTGCTGCTAGGGAGGGGTTGCAAAGTTCACTGGGTTGTTCTCCTTTTGAGTTAGTCTTTGGCCATAAAGTTCGTGGACCCTTGCAAATGTTACAGGAGAATCTGTTAGGGAACGTAACGTTAACCGAAGGTTCGGCTTTCTTTGCGCAACACCACCAGAGACTCCGGGACTGCAAGGCTGCGGCACTAAAGTATCTTGGGAAGGCCCAAGAAAATAGAAAAGAACGACACTATGCTAAGGCTAAGTTGTGGGTATTTCAGCCTGGTGACCCTGTCCTGGTATTAAAGCCTCGACTAGGGAACACTATGTCCCACAAGTACGAAGGCCCCTATATTGTGACAGAAAAGACTGGGGACCTCACGTACAAAGTGAGGCACTCTGACAAGCGTAACCAGGTAATATTCGTACACTTAAACCGGCTGAAGAAGTTCCAGGGCCCCAGGCCCATCACACTAACCAATGTTTCCTTTTCCAGTGAGGGAGGGGATGATTGTTCTGGGGACCCAACTAATCTCATTGTCAATAATTCTAGCTCTGTGAATGCTGTGGAGGAGGGACTGTCCCATTTGCAGATGTCCCAACGTCAAGAGGTGCAGTCGTTGCTTGACGAATTCTCCAGTCTGTTCAGGGAGGTCCCGACCTAGACTGATGCCATTTACCATGATGTCAAGTTGACGGACTACACCCCCATTCGCCTTCAACCCTATCGAATGAGTCCGGAAAAGAAGGCCATCGTACGGAAAGAGGTCGACTTCCTGCTCCAGCACGGCCTCATCCAGCCGAGCCAGGGCTCTTGGTGCTCGCCCTGCCTTTTGGTCCCAAAACTAGACGGCTCCTGGCGATTATGCACCGACTATTGGCAGCTCAACAAGGTGACCATTGTGGATACCTATCAGCTGCCCCTCCTCGAAGACTGCATCGACGAGATCGGAAACGCCATGTACGTCTCGAAATTTGACCTCTCAAGGGGTTATTATCAGATCCCGCTCACTGAACGTGCTAAGCAACTAACTGCGTTCGTAACACCCGATGGTGTCTTCGAGTATCAAGTGTTACCGTTCGGCTTGCGTAATGCCCCTGCCACGTTCCAGAGGCTAATGAACTTTCTGTTCGGTAATGTGCCAAATTGTCGGGCGTATCTAGATGACATTGTGCTTTTTGATAGTAATTGGACTGACCACATAGCTAGGTTACGCCAGTTGTTCACAGTTCTGAAAAGTGCAAACTTAACTCTAAATGCAAAAAAAGTGTCATTTTGGCCAAGGCACAGTGACTTACCTCGGTTATGAAGTGGGCCAAGGAAAGTGTTACCTCAGCAAGATAAAATCAGTATCGGAGCACTGGATACTCCATTCTGGAGTATCCAGTGCTCCGGACTAAAAAGGACGTTCAAAGGTTTATCGGTATGTGTGTGTACTATCGACGCTTTTGTCAGAACTTTTCCAGTGTCGCCACTCCTCTCACAGTCTTGTTGTGGAAGGCCGTTAAATTTAAGTGGCAGCATGACAGTGACATGGCCAGCATGACAGTGACATGGCCAGCATGACAGTGACTTGACCAGCATGACAGTGACATGGCCAGCATGACAGTGACATGGCCAGCATGACAGTGACATGGCCAGCATGACAGTGACTTGACCAGCATGACAGTGACATGGCCAGCATGACAGTGACATGGCCAGCATGACAGTGACATGGCCAGCATGACAGTGACATGGCCAGCATGACAGTGACATGGCCAGCATGACAGTGACATGGCCAGCATGACAGTGACATGGCCAGCATGACAGTGACTTGACCAGCATGACAGTGACATGGCCAGCATGACAGTGACTTGACCAGCATGACAGTGGTATGGCCAGCATAACAGTGACATGGCCAGCATGACAGTGACATGGCCAGCATGACAGTGACTTGACCAGCATGACAGTGACATGGCCAGCATGACAGTGACATGGCCAGCATGACAGTGACATGGCCAGCATGACAGTGACATGGCCAGCATGACAGTGACATGGCCAGCATGACAGTGACATGGCCAGCATGACAGTGACATGGCCAGCATGACAGTGACTTGACCAGCATGACAGTGGTATGGCCAGCATAACAGTGACATGGCCAGCATGACAGTGACTTGACCAGCATGACAGTGACATGGCCAGCATGACAGTGACGTGGCCAGCATGACAGTGACATGGCCAGCATGACAGTGACTTGACCAGCATGACAGTGGTATGGCCAGCATGACAGTGACATGGCCAGCATGACAGTGACTTGACCAGCATGACAGCGACATGGCCAGCATGACAGTGACGTGGCCAGCATGACAGTGACTTGACCAGCATGACAGTGGTATGGCCAGCATAACAGTGACATGGCCAGCATGACAGTGACATGGCCAGCATGACAGTGACTTGACCAGCATGACAGTGACATGGCCAGCATGACAGTGACATGGCCAGCATGACAGTGACATGGCCAGCATGACAGTGACATGGCCAGCATGACAGTGACATGGCCAGCATGACAGTGACTTGACCAGCATGACAGTGGTATGGCCAGCATAACAGTGACATGGCCAGCATGACAGTGACTTGACCAGCATGACAGTGACATGGCCAGCATGACAGTGACGTGGCCAGCATGACAGTGACGTGGCCAGCATGACAGTGACTTGACCAGCATGACAGTGGTATGGCCAGCATGACAGTGACATGGCCAGCATGACAGTGACTTGACCAGCATGACAGTGACATGGCCAGCATGACAGTGACGTGGCCAGCATGACAGTGACTTGACCAGCATGACAGTGACTTGACCAGCATGACAGTGACGTGGCCAGCATGATAGTGACATGGCCAGCATGACAGTGACATGGCCAGCATGACAGTGACATGGCCAGCATGACAGTGACATGGCCAGCATGACAGTGACATGGCCAGCATGACAGTGACATGGCCAGCATGACAGTGACATGGCCAGCATGACAGTGACATGGCCAGCATGACAGTGACATGGCCAGCATGACAGTGACTTGACCAGCATGACAGTGACATGGCCAGCATGACAGTGACTTGACCAGCATGACAGTGGTATGGCCAGCATAACAGTGACATGGCCAGCATGACAGTGACATGGCCAGCATGACAGTGACTTGACCAGCATGACAGTGACATGGCCAGCATGACAGTGACATGGCCAGCATGACAGTGACATGGCCAGCATGACAGTGACATGGCCAGCATGACAGTGACATGGCCAGCATGACAGTGACATGGCCAGCATGACAGTGACATGGCCAGCATGACAGTGACTTGACCAGCATGACAGTGGTATGGCCAGCATAACAGTGACATGGCCAGCATGACAGTGACTTGACCAGCATGACAGTGACATGGCCAGCATGACAGTGACGTATCCAGCATGACAGTGACATGGCCAGCATGACAGTGACTTGACCAGCATGACAGTGGTATGGCCAGCATGACAGTGACATGGCCAGCATGACAGTGACTTGACCAGCATGACAGTGACATGGCCAGCATGACAGTGACGTGGCCAGCATGACAGTGACTTGACCAGCATGACAGTGGTATGGCCAGCATAACAGTGACATGGCCAGCATGACAGTGACATGGCCAGCATGACAGTGACTTGACCAGCATGACAGTGACATGGCCAGCATGACAGTGACATGGCCAGCATGACAGTGACATGGCCAGCATGACAGTGACATGGCCAGCATGACAGTGACATGGCCAGCATGACAGTGACATGGCCAGCATGACAGTGACATGGCCAGCATGACAGTGACTTGACCAGCATGACAGTGGTATGGCCAGCATAACAGTGACATGGCCAGCATGACAGTGACTTGACCAGCATGACAGTGACATGGCCAGCATGACAGTGACGTGGCCAGCATGACAGTGACATGGCCAGCATGACAGTGACTTGACCAGCATGACAGTGGTATGGCCAGCATGACAGTGACGTGGCCAGCATGACAGTGACTTGACCAGCATGACAGTGACTTGACCAGCATGACAGTGACGTGGCCAGCATGACAGTGACATGGCCAGCATGACAGTGACATGGCCAGCATGACAGTGACATGGCCAGCATGACAGTGACATGGCCAGCATGACAGTGACATGGCCAGCATGACAGTGACATGGCCAGCATGACAGTGACTTGACCAGCATGACAGTGACATGGCCAGCATGACAGTGACTTGACCAGCATGACAGTGACTTGACCAGCATGACAGTGACATGGCCAGCATGACAGTGACTTGACCAGCATGACAGTGACATGACCAGCATGACAGTGACTTGACCAGCATGACAGTGACATGACCAGCATGACAGTGACTTGACCAGCATGACAGTGACATGGCCAGCATGACAGTGACTTGACCAGCATGACCTTACCTTGAGGATACCTTGAGGTGCTTCCGGGGCTTATCGTCCCCGCGGCCCGGTCATCGACAAGGCCTCCTGGTTGCTGGACTGATCAACCAGGCTGTTGGACGCGGCTGCTCGCAGCCTGACGTATGAGTCACAGCCTGGTTGATCAGGTAACAGTGACATGGCCAGCATGACAGTGACATGGCCAGCATGACAGTGGCATGGCCATCATGACAGTGACATGGCCAGCATGACAGTGACATGGCCAGCATGACAGTGACATGGCCAGCATGACAGTGACATGGCCAGCATGACAGTGGTATGGTCAGCATGACAGTGACATGGTCAGCATGACAGTGACATGGCCTGCATGACAGTGACATGGCCTGCATGACAGTGACATGGCCAGCATGACAGTGGTATGGTCAGCATGACAGTGACATGGCCAGCATGACAGTGACATGGCCTGCATGACAGTGACATGGCCTGCATGACAGTGACATGGCCAGCATGACAGTGACATGGCCAGCATGACAGTGACATGGCCAGCATGACAGTGGTATGGTCAGCATGACAGTGACATGGCCAGCATGACAGTGACATGGCCTGCATGACAGTGACATGGCCTGCATGACAGTGACATGGCCAGCATGACAGTGGCATGGCCAGCATGACAGTGACATGGCCAGCATGACAGTGACATGACCCGCATGACAGTAACATTACTAGCATGACAGTGACGTAGCCAATATGACAGTAACTTGGCCAATATGACAGTGACGTGGCCAATTTGACAGTGACGTGGCCAGTGTGGTAGAGTCCTGGCCAGTGTGTGTCAGAAAGGGGGACAGTGAGATAGGGACGAGGCCACAGTGACAGTATAATCAGTTGGAGGAGCAGAGTGACTTTAATTGTACTCTAAATTAATAATTCTGTCTGTCTGTCTGTCTGTCTATTATCTCACTAATACACGATTACCTACATCGTCTATACATACTTGAAATACATTGTACATGAACACACCGGACACGCTGTTCGTTCAATGTACAAATATATTTTGTGTTTTATCCCCCGCCTCTTTTAACTGGAATCAATAAACGCTTTATTCGTACCGGTGGGCCCCTGATGGCACCTGTTATGCTTCCGGTGTTCCGCTTGACGGAGCATTATGTTCCAGTACTCCTGTGTACACACCTATTACCCCCCCCCCCCCACCCATTTTTACTCCCTGCTCTCTCTTTCTTATTTTATGCTATCCTATTTTCCCAGTACAGGCACCCTACACTCATTCTTCTTCTTTTTCACAATCCTAATCAGTTCCAATCAACTCCTTTTTTCTCTCACATTGTCATCCTGACAACGTTACAGCTCGCATTCCCTCTTCATCTATAACCTATTTCATCTCTCCCTCTTCGTGTTTCTCTTTCGTTTGATTCACTCCATTTTCACTTCCTTCCTCTTTTTCTTCCTTGCTGTCTCTTCTCTTTATTGATCTTTTTCGTGATTTTCTCATAGTTCCATCTCCTTACTCTACGTCTCACTCCTCGTCCGTTCTTTCCTCTTCCATGTTTTTTCCTCTTCTCTGCCCTTTTACTCTCTTCCCTACTCCTCCATCTCCTTTACTTTATACCTAGTAATTCTCCCACTGCTAATGACAGCAGTTCCTTCAAAATCACTGACGCATGCGCTACCTCGCGCCAAAACTCTACTGGAGTTTGGACAGGAGAATCCAACGTTCGACTCCACCTTTACGTTACACTTTTGTTATTTTCTTAGAGGAAAAGTCGATTATACCATAGGAATATTCTTCATGTAGACGCTGAGTCACAATAACGTGGCTGAAGATATGATGATCGAACAACACATCAGAAAATGGAGAAACTACGACGTTTTGGTCAGTCCTGGACCATTATCAGGTCTTGGACTATTATCACACGACATGATACCGGTCCAGGACGGTCCGACACGTCATCTTTTCTCCATATTCCGATGTGTGGTTTGGTCATCAGTATTCTTCATGACTTCAAGCTCTTGGTAATCCACACAACAGAACCAACACTACATTAGCTTCTCCATGCGAATTTCTCCTGTGCAGTCCTAAGTATAATCATTATATCGCGTCGGGTCCCGCACTCCGCGTCTCCCAGTGGCGTGCTCCTATTGGCCGAGTTTAAATATGCAGAGCTTTGATTGGTGTGCTACAAATTCAGCCCCTCCCTGATTGGTCAGATTCGATTTGAAAGTTATCCGGAATATCTACTGGCTATAGTTAAACCACTTCCGTTAGTGGAGCAGTTGACTCTCTGACATTTGGCTTCTTGATTTCAAATACATGATTTATGATCTGTTTACAGATTATTGCGGTAGTTTATGGCTATGTGGAATGTGTTTTTACCCTGGAATTTTTCCCCTTGGGTTTAAAGTTACGGGTATACCAGAAGGGATACACAATAGTGCCCATGGATAGTTTAATTGTCTCTCCCTTTACCCCTCTTTCTTCTCCCACTCCCCACACACCCATTCTTCCCCACCGGGACCGGATCCAACTGTTTGTGGGCCCTGGGCCAAAACAGCTAATTGGGTCCACCATGGTCTTAGGCCTACTGCACAATCCTGCCCTTTTTTCTCCATCTTTTCTCTCCTTCCTCTCTTTCCCGCCAGCCTGCCCCTTTCTCCTTTTCTGCCCTTTCATCCCTTTCCCCTTCTTTCTTCTCATCTCCCCCATTTTCCCCCTTCTCCTCCCCCCTCTCCCCGCCAACATGGAATAGATAGACATTTTTATTTACATATAAAGAAGAAGCACCCAGCAGAACCCGGGTCTCTTCCCCCCCATCTTTCGATCCTCTTCTTCCCCCTCTTCATCCCAACTCCTCCTTGACCCCCTCACCCTCCACTCCTTGACTCCCCTCACCCTCCACCCCCCTTGTGTCCCCTTGGGACCCTCCGCTCCCCCCTCTTCCCTGGGTTCCTCCCCTCCTCCCCCCTTCTTCCCTCTCTCGGAAAATGTGTTTCTAGTAAACACTGGACAATTGTGTGGGTCTCGGAAAATATATTATAATGGTGATTTAAAATTGTAGGGGCAGTTATCTTCAGGTTAACTTGAGATGATTTCGGGGCTTAGCGTCCCCGCGGCCCTGTCCTAGGAAAGGCCTCCTTTTTGTTACACACCCTCAGGAAGCAGCCCGTAGCAGCTGTCTAACTCCCAGGTACCTATTTTCTGCTAGGTGAATAGGTGCATTAGATGAAATTATTATGAGACATACTGTTACTCAATAGGTGTGGTCAAGAGACATACTGTTTCTCAGGGGTTGTGGTCATGAGACATACTGTTTCTCAGGGGTTGTGGTCATGAGACATACTGTTTCTCAGGGGGTTGTGGTCATGAGACATGCTGTTTCTCAGGGGTTGTGGTCACGAGACATACTGTTTCTCAGGGGTTGTGGTCACGAGACATACTGTTTCTCAGGGGTTGTGGTCAAGAGACATACTGTTTCTCAGGGGTTGTGGTCAAGAGACATGCTGTTTCTCAGGGGTTGTGGTCACGAGACATACTGTTTCTCAGGGGTTGTGGTCATGAGACATACTGTTTCTCAAGGGTTGTGGTCAAGAGACGTAGTTTGACTAAATAGTAAATCAAAATTCGTGAGAAATCCCTAAAATATTTGAAAGCTATCTTTAAGAACATTTTTTCTTTTGAATTAAGAGTTCGTAGTAAGTCTCCATATCCATTGTGGCGTCGTCGAGCAGACATGAAGACTCGCTATTAAGCTCAAAATGTGTTTCCAAAACGACACCGAATTTGGCAACATTGGCCAATTTGAACAAATAATTTCGTTTCATGAGCACACACTCACAAGCAAACGTTCCAAGTTTAAATGTAATGCGATGAGCAATGCCGGACAGATCGTCCAGAAACTAATATAAAAGAAGAGTAAAAGAATCGACGATAATAACAATAAAGAAAACAGTAATAATAATCACAAAAAGGAACTATACGCATTCGCCGCAGTGTGGAAAGCCGCCGCAAGGTGTCGCCATCAGTCTGCTCACCTTCTTCTTAGTGCGCTGCGTAAGAACACTTTACTCCCGCCTAAACAAACATTATACCCGTGTCCTAACGCAGCCCAAATACTTTTACTCCGGGTGTTTTTCCCGAGATGGAGCGAAGACTTGGCCAGAAATAGCTTCCCGACGTTTTACCTCGCTTGTATGTCCGCTCGTGATATGCTTCTAATAAAATTAATCCTCTCTGCTTTTGTTTCCCTACACATCAGCTCCAAAGCCTCGTCCAGCCCACCGCCCCTGAGCCTTCTCCAATCCACCGCCCCAGAGCCTCGTCCAGCCCACCGCCCCCAGAGCCTCGTGCAGCCCACCGCCCCAGAGCCTCGTCCAGCCCACTGCCCCAGAGCCTCGTCCAGCCTACTGCCCCAGAGCCTCGTCCAGCCCACTGCCCCCAGATCCTCGTCCAGCCCACTGCCCCAGAGCCTCGTCCAGCCCACCTCCCCAAAGCCTCGTCCAGCCCACCTCCCCAGAGCCTCTCGTCCAGCCCACCTCCCCACCCAAGGCCGGATTTATTCCCTTGAGAATACATCTGGGTGTACGAATACTTGGGAGCTCTGCCTCGCCTACTCGAGATTGGGAAATGAAGGTTCTTGATGCGAGTTAACGCATTCGACCATGGGTTATGCTTGCAGTCTGATGTTTCGAGGCATGAGTGCGTGTTGAATGGTGCAGTAATGCTTAAATGAGGAGTCTTTTGTGTGGGGAATGATGTTATTCTGACAGGCAATATGTGCTTTTCCAGATGCTTATAGACGCACACATTTTATTTGTATTTTTTCATTTCATTTTAGTGGGTCGACCTGATGCAAGAGTTGTCGTTAACTTCACTGGAGTGGTCGTGGGAGGAATTTTGCCGACCCTGACCAGGTCTTGTTGAGTACCTACCAATCAGCAATCATCATGCAAAGTTGGATGAGGCTAACCCCAAGCTTCTGGTACCAAAACACACACATACACACACACACACACACACACACACACACACACACACACCACACACACACACACACACACACACACACACACACACACACACACACACACACACACACACACACACACATACATATATATGACATTAAACACAACAGCATTGTAAATCTTGTTAATTTGAATATTTTACATTTTACGCAAATACCTTCAACCATCTGGAGGGTGAAGAAACACTAGACCACTTAATCTTTCATTTTATTGTTCGACGCTTCGTCAGCAATATAACATCTTCAGGAATACACTATGTTCGACTGACAACGGTATACTGAGCTTACAGATCTTGTACGATCTGAGCTTACAAGTTGCTGTTTTAGATTCAGCTACTCAGAACAAAATGTTCCAAATATCACGAGCAATGTTGAGCCCGTAGTGGACTTACCTGGCACACGAGCAGGGCTGTATCTGAATCGTTACAAGGAGAAATCAAGGCTTACAAGGTTGTTGTTGTTTCAGAATTAGCTACTCAGAACGAAGTGTCCATGTAGCACGGGCTATGGTGAGCCCGTAATTGAGTTCGGTCATTCGCGATAACCTTGTTACTGTGATATTTGGGTCTAAGTTTAAAATGGTGGAGGGGATTCCTCCTTTTTCCCTGTTTATTTATCGCTTCTGTTTTAGTGCACCGTTTTAGTCTTGTTTTATTAACATTATCTTGGAGGCGGATGTAGATTCAGAATGCTCACTAGTGAGTCCCATCCCTCAACGGCTTTTCTAGTCATTGTAGTCGCGGTGGAATGTGCATCTAATGCAACTGCTGTCGTTGGATTAATGTTGACTTTGATGCGCAGGGCTTCAGTAGCTTCTCATTCCAGTAAGTAGTGCAACAGTGGCGCCTCTGCTTCAGTTTCACAGATGTGACACTCTTTAACTATTGAGTTCATTGCCTCCCAGCAACACTTGTAACCAAGTCTGAGTCTGTGTATGGCTCCTACAATGTCTCTGGATATCTTTTTGCCAGGCTTGAAAGAGGACTAGGCTTACAAGGAGAAATCTAGATATTAATAGGTGTGGAAACCCCTCATTTTACGATTCACCTAACCTCCTTAATCGTAAGGAGCGCCAAAGGGTAAGGTGAGGCGAATGTTGCCTGACTCCGGCTTCTATCTGTCCGCCAGGTCTTACATCTTCCCT
>WNGS01002425.1:26088-36317 GCA_020271785.1 Procambarus virginalis
TCCATGGTGTCAACCTCTACATCCAGTGACAAAAACCAATTACTGTTCCATCGTCACCTCACCAAGGTCAGCGCCGCCGTCATCATCGCAGCCCTAGGCGCGTCAGCGCCTATGTCATGGGCGTCCACATGTATATTGTCCAGACTTACCTCACCTCACAGGTTGAACGACAGCAGGTAATCGTCCAGAGCAGTGTCGTCTGCACATTCCTTTTCTGCATTACCTTTATCGTCTGATCTAAGTACCTTCACCGACCTCATTCACACTGAGAGTCACTCCCACAGACGTTTCACTTACAGAGTTGTGGGTACTTCATTACCTCACCTGGAACTGCAGTATTGCAACAGTGGGTTCATTTCTGATACAGTGTCCTCTATTAATGGCGGAAAGTCATGTTCACGAAAAATGTTGATCCGTTCTGATGCCTCCCTGGCAGGCAGCAGCCATGTGACCAGTATGCCCACGCTTAAAACAAGTTTGCAGTTGGCCATTGTATATAAATTTAATATAATGACCTTCTACTGACATTGATGAAGGAATATTACGATGAAGTTCCATTCTACTGTTTTATCCATTAAACACCCTTTTCCGGTCCATAGTATATTTATGAAACGAACATTGTCCACTTTCCCATATTGTTCCAGTATGCGTATGATAGTTCCATTAAACATTTCAAATGGCGCATCCCTCACAGAAACGTATGTAAACGTTTTGCTCAAATTAATAACTTCTATGATCCTTTCCATTAGGTAAACTTATAATTTCATCATCATACTTCTTTAGAAACTCTGAAAACGCCACATGTTTTCAATTTCAACACCACTCTGTTCCCTGGCAGGGGTTGGTAACCAAATATTCTTCCTCTGATCTTTAAAACATCGAGATCGTCGTGGATACAAGGTCGGGATCAAATCACAAATAAACTGAGCCCTATGGACTCCTTCCGTGGTGGGGAGGTGGTAAGAGCCCATGATGACACATATACCACTCCCAGCGTGACGTTATCCGGCCATCCGTCAACACGCCAGCCACCGGCGACGACAAACAAGTCCACCCGCCAGACGCCAGTAGCAGAGCGAACCAAAACACGTCTGCTCACCACCACGTCCACGACGAGACTCCACACTTGGCTCTTGATTTCAAATACATGATTTATGATCTGCTTACAGATTATGGTAGTTTATGGCTATGTGGAAATGTGTTTTTTCCTGGATTTTTTCCCCAGGGTTTAATGTTATGGGTATACTGGAAGGGATACACAAATGTGCCAGTATAGTTTAATTGTCTCTCCCTCTACCCCTCTTTCTTTTCCCACTTCCACACACCATTCTTCACCACGGGCCGGATCCAACTGTTTGTGTGCCTTGGGCCAAAACAGCTAAATGGGCCCCACCATGGTCTTAGCCTATTGCACAATCCTGCCCTTTTTCTCCATCTTTTCTCTCCTTCCTCTCTTTCCGCCAGCCTGGGCCCTTTCTCCTGTTCGCCTTTTCCTCCCTTTCCCCTTTTTTCTTCTCATCTCCCCCATTTTACCCCTTTTCCTCCCCCTCTCCCCGCCAACATGGAATAGATATACATTTTTATTTACATGTAAAGAAGAAGCACCCAGCAGAAACCGGGTCTCTTCCCCCCATCTTTCCACCCTCTTCTGTCCCCCTTCTTATCCCAACTCCTCCTTGACCCTCACCCTCCACTCCCTTGACTCCCCTCACCCTCCACCCCTGTGTGTTTTGCTGAATACTTCGCACATATTGAAGCTTCCCTCAAACAGTCTTCATCGACCTAGCAGCAGCTTTTGATACAGCAAACAGAGAAATCATACTGGAACAGCTGCGGAGCTGGGAATACAAGGAAAATTACTGAAATGGATAAAGGGCTATTTGTCTAATCGAACAGCATATGTTGTTTAATGGTGTTAAAAGCACAGAGAGCAAACACTTTGAACTGGGAACTCCACAAGGAGGGGTCCTCAGCCCCTGTTGTTCAACGTTCTGATGCATAAACTTATTAAAGATCTTCCAACTAATAATGAAGACACTGTCATTTGTTATGCTGATGATATATGTTTACAGGCTGCCTCCGAGCCCAGAATGCAAGTTCTGCTCGATGCTTTTGCTACTAGAGCTGAGGAATGTGGCCTCCTTATCTCTGTACAGAAAACTCGTGCCCTCATTCCATGTGGTATTCCACCGCCAATTATCATATAGATGGGCGAGCACTTGAGAACTGCGAGTCTTACAGATACCTTGGTGTCCCTATTAACGACCCTGGGTACCTTTCTTCTCTCAAGAGGAGACTGTGGGAGAGATTAAAGCCCTTGCGGGTCCTTGTTGGTGTCAATCATGGAATTAACGTGAGACTTGCTAGAATGTTTTATGTATCATTTATACGCTCTGTGATTGACTACAATGCTCTACATCTCACACTGTATACTGACAAAGAGCTGAAATCTCTTGAAACCTTGCAAAACGAAGCTATGCGTCTCATCCTTGGGGCTCCAAAGTCCACGAGAATAGTTAATATGAGAGCAGAGTTAAAATTACCTACCATAAGTGAGAGAATTTTGTCTATTAGCACAGTTTTCGGCGTGAAGGCATTGAGTAGATCTAGGCAACACATGAAGTTTCAAGCTAAACTTTCTAATATGCTGCACTCACCTGAGGTCTATAGAAGAAGAACGAAATCTGATTATGTATATTGGTTCTATAAGGTAGCCAACTCCATCAAAATATTAAATATGTACCCAACTCAACTAATGATTAATCAACCAATTACTCCATGGGATAACTGGGATTTATCAGTTGATTTTGTAAATGCGCCCAAGAAAGATAGTGTGCACTCTACATTATTAAAACAGTTAACACTGAAAAGCATCACTGAAAGTACTCAGAGTTTGGGTAACGATGTGTATCAGTGCTATACCGACGGCTCTGTAGAAGAAGGTGGACGATGTACCGGATGTGCATGTAATATATTTGAACAATCTACTCTCGTACATACAGCAATGAAGCGCGTCAATGACTGGGCAAGTACAACTCAAACCGAACTTGCAGGCATATACCTTGCCACTGAATTTTTAAAAGACAAAGGCAGTGGACTTATATACTGTGACTCGCAGAGTGCACTCCTGGCATTGAACGCACATATTAGTGACACCCAGAAAATAGTCAGTGATATTCGAATGAATGTTTTAGCTGCTAAAGAAAACAGATTTGAAATTAAATTCCTATGGATACCATCACATGTTGGCATCTCAAGGCATGACACTGTTGATATGCTTGCAAAGACAGCCTGTAGAAAACCAGTGGTAGAAATTGATATGGGTATTTCATTAGCAGTGACAAAGAGAATACTTAAACAAATATCTAATGAAGATCTCACCGACCTAACAAATTCACAAAGACCTGAAAGCTGTAGCATTAAATATTATGATAGATATCGTGAGGAAACATTCACATATGGGACTAATAGAACAAGAACCCGGCAATGTGATGTTATAGTGGCCAGAATACGCCTGGGATATAGACGTATCTGGCAGCTTTCTCAAAACCCAAATGTCGAGTACACTATGTGTCAACTTTGTGAAAGAGAAAACATGCACTCTCTTGAACATTATATTGTAGAATGTCCCATACTGGCTGACTTTCGCCCCCTGGGCTAAGGTATGCTGAACTTTGTAATTACTATATGAGTACTGGAACACTTGATGATATATTGGACTTGTATCCAAGATTGACCATGTAATAGATTAATTATACAATGTATGTGATGTAACTATATAACCTGAGCTTGTAAAAGCACCTTAATCACCTTCAGTGATTAAGTGCTTAATTGCACACTAGTTTCTTTATCAGCTATCTCACCCTGTCAGAGTAAATGAGATAAATGTCTGTGAATGCATGTGTGTATATATGTATATGTGTGTGTATGTGTATGTATGGGTATAAAGTATATATGGAAGCTGATCAGAATTACATTTCACCTTTGTAAATGTACATTAATGACACTGTGTAGATGACACATCGAACACTTTATGTAAGGCATACATAAATCTGTGTATCTATGTATTTACGTATATAGGTTAGCTTAGCATTTTTAAAGCACCGACTCACCTTCAGTGGTTGATTGTTCAATAAACCCTTGAAATATATGTTTAACACATCTCTAACCCTGTCTATGGAGGACAGAAGAAAATGTATATATGCTGGTTAGCATTGTAATGTGTGGCCACGTCTGTGGTAGAAAACAATAAAAAAAAAAAAAAAAAAAAAAAAAAAAAAAAAAAAAAAAAAAAAAAAAAAAAAAAAAAAAAAAAAAAAAAAAAAAAAAAAAAAAAAAAAAAAAAAAACCTTGTGTCCCCTGCAACCCACCGCCTCCCCGGGCCCCCCCCCTCTTCCCTGGGTTCCTCCCCTCCTCCCCTCCTTCCCCCTCTCGGAAAATGTGTTTCTAGTAAACACTGGACAATTGTGTGGGTCTCGGAAATATATTATAATGGTGATTTAAAATTGTTGGGACAGTTATCTTCAGGTTAACTTGAGATGATTTCGGGGCTTAGCGTCCCCGTGGCCCGGTCCTAGAAAAGGCCTCCTTTTTGTTACACACCCCAAGGAAGCAGCCGTAGCAGCTGTCTAACTCCCAGCTACCTATTTTCTGCTAGGTGAACAGTTGCATTAGATGAAATTATTATGAGACATACTGTTACTCAATAGGTGTGGTCATGAGACTTACTGTTTCTCAGGGGGTTGTGGTCATGAGACATACTGTTTCTCAGGGGTTGTGGTCATGAGACATACTGTTTCTCAGGGGTTGTGATCATCAGACATACTGTTTCTCAGGGGTTGTGATCATGAGACGTAGTTTGACTAAATAGTAAATAAAAATTCGTAAGAAATCCCTAAAATATTTGAAAACTATCTTGAAGAACATTTTTTCTTTTGAATTAAGAGTTCGTAGTAAGTCTCCATATCCATTGTGGCGTCGTCCAGCAGACATGAAGACTCGCTACTAAGCACAAAATTTGTTTCCAAAACGACACCGAATTTGGCAACATTGGCCAATTTGAACAAATAATTTCGTTTCATGAGCACACACTCACAAGTAAACGTTCCAAGTTTAAATGTAATGCGATGAGCAATGCCGGACAGATCGTCCAGAAACTAATACAAAAGAAGAGTAAAAGAATCGACGATAATAACGATAGAGAAAACAGTAATAATATCACAAAAAGGAACTATACGCTTTCGCTGCAAGGTGTCACCATCAGTCTGCTCACCTTCTTCTTAGTGCGCTGCGTAAGAACACTTTACTCCCGCCTAAACAAACATTATACCCGTGTCCTAACGCAGCCCAAACATTTTTACTCCGGACGTTTTCCCTGAGATGGAGCGAAGACTTGGCCAGAAATAGCTTCCCGGCGTTTTACCTCGCTTGTATGTACGCTCGTGATATGCTTCTAATAAAATTAATCCTCTCTGCTTTCGCTTCCCTACACATCAGCTCCAAAGCCTCGTCCAATCCACCGCCCCCAGAGCCTCGTCCAATCCACCGCCCCAGAGCCTCGTCCAGCCCACCGCCCCAGAGCCTCGTCCAATCCACCGCCCCAGAGCCTCGTCCAGCCCACCGCACCTAAGCCTTCCCCAATCCACCGCCCCAGAGTCTCGTCCAGCCCACCGCCCCCGAGCCTCGTCCACCCCACTGCCCCAGAGCCTGGTCCAGCCCACTGACCCAGAGCCTCGTCCGGCCCACCGCCTCAGATCCTCGTCCAGCCCACTGCCCCAGAGCCTCGTCCAGCCCACCGCCTCAGATCCTCGTCCAGCTCACCGCCCCAGAGCCTCGTCCAGCTCACCACCCCAGAGCCTCGTCCAGCCCACCTCCCCAGAACCTCGTCCAGTCCACTGCCCCAGAGCCTTGTGCAGCCCACCGCCACAGATCCTCGTCCAGCCCACTGCCCCTGAGCCTCGTCCAGCCCACCGCCTCAGATCCTTGTCCAGCTCACCGCCTCAGATCCTCGTCCAGCCCACCGCCCCAGAGCCTCGTCCAGCCCACCGCCCCAGAGCCTCGTCCAGCCCACCTCCCCACACAAGGCCAGATTTATTCCCTTGAGAATACATCTGGGTGTACGAATACTTGGGAGCTCTGCCTCGCCTACTCGAGATTGGGAAATGAAAGTTCTTGATACGAGTTAACGCATTCGACCTTGGGTTATGCTTGTAGTCTGATGTTTCGTGGCAAGAGTGCGTGTTGAATGGTGCAGTAATGCTTCCAGCTTAACTGAGGAGTCTTTTGTGTGGGGTATGATGTTATTCTGAGTGGCAATATGTTCTTTTCCAGATGCTTATAGACGTACACATTTTATTTGCATTGTTTCATTTCATTTTAGTGGGTCTACCTCTAACTACGGCTAACCCTAAGCGTCTGGTACCAATACACACACACACACACACACACACACACACACACACACACACACACACACACACACACACACACACACACACACACACACACACACACACACACACACACACACACACACACACACACACACACACACACACACACACACACACACACACACACACACACACACACACACACACACACACAGTAAGAGTAAGGGAGATATGATCACAACCTACAAAATCCTCAGAGGAATCGACCGGGTAGACAAGGACAAACTATTCAACACTGGGGGGACGCGAACAAGGGGACACAGGTGGAAACTGAGTACCCACATGAGCCACAGAGACGTTAGAAGGAACTTTTTCAGTGTCAGAGTAGTTAACTGATGGAATGCATTAGGCAGTGATGTGGTGGAGGCTGACTCCATACACAGTTTCAAGTGTAGACATGATAGAGCCCAGTAGGCTCAGGAATCTGTACACCAGTTGATTGACAGTTGAGAGGCGGGACCAAAGAGCCAAAGCTCAACCCCCGCAAGCACAAATAGGTGAGTACAAATAGGTGAGTACACACACACACACACACACACACCACACACACACACACACACACACACACACACACACACACCACACACACACCACACACACAGACACACACACACACACACACACACACACACACACACACACACACACACACACACACACACACACACACACACACACACACACACACACACACACACAAAATCCCCACATGCTATTCAGACCCCTAACTTTCAGACCCATTATGCCCTTCCTACCCCCCTAGATGCCCAGACCCCATTCGCCTACCAGGCACTCCCAGGCACCCCCCTAGCACCCCCCCATTCACCCCCACAGCCCCCACTCGCCCCCCATTCACCCCCACAGCCCCCACTCGCCCCCAGACACCCACCAGTCCCCCCCACCCCCAGTGAAAGGGGGAACTTAGACACCCGAGTTTCCAAGAAGAGTCTCAAGGTGTGGTACACCAATGCTGATGGGGTAGCCAATAAAGCAGAAGAGATAAAAGAAAGAGTTAGTGAGGCAGACCCAGACATAGTGGCAATAGTGGAAACTAAAATAAATGACATGATCTCAGATGCAATCTTTCCGGAGGGGTACCAGGTGATAAGAAAAGAAAGGACACAGAGACAGGAGGAGGAGTGGCACTCCTAATAAAGTGGAAATGGAAGTTTGATGAGCTGGAAAATCCGGGTACCAATGAAAGCACGAGCTCCATACATGGAACTCTGACAGTGGATGGGAAGAAGATTGTAATTTTGATACTCTACAATCCCCCACCAAACAGTAGAAGGCCCAGGCAGGAGTACGAGGACAGCAACAAGGCATGTATAGATGAACTGCAGAGGGCAGCAACAATAGCGCATAGAATGAAGGCGAAGCTACTGGTCATGGGGGACCTAAACCACGGAGAGATAGATTGGGAAACGAGGAATCCCCATGGCGGGGAGGAGACCTGGGGAGCGAAGCTGGTAGACGTTATTGACAGGAATTTCCTAACACAGCATGTGAAGGAAGATACTAGGGAAAGAGGAGGGGATACGCCCAGCCTATTAGATCTCATCTTCACCCAGAATGTATAAGACATCGAGCAGTTGGAACATGAAATACCACTAGGAGCCAGTGACCATTGTGTCCTAGTCTTTGACTACATGATGGAGCTTAAAATTGTGACCAACGGTCAAGAGGTAAGGGGAAGGAGAATTGATTACAGAAAAGGGGACTACAGAAGGATAAGGGAATACCTGGGAGAAGTGCAGTGGGAGGAAGAGCTTATAGGAAAAACAGTGCAAGGTATGATGAACCAAGTCATATTGAAATGCAAAGAGGCTGAAGAGAGATTTATTCCAACAATAAAGGAAAAAAGCAGAAGGGAATATAATAACCCATGGTTTGATAGACAATGTAAGGAAGCAAAGGTGAGAAGCAGGAGGGAGTGGAGGAAGTACAGAAGACAAAGGACAGAGGACAACAGGATTAGATGTAACAGAGCTAGGAATGATTACATTAACATAAGACGAATGTCGGAAAGAAATTATGAGAATGATATTGCAGTCAAAGCGAAAAAGCAACCTAAATTACTACATAGCCATATAAGAAGGAAGATGTCGGTAAATGACCAAGTGACAAGACTGAGGAAAACAGAAGGGGTATATACAGAAAGCGACAAGGAAATCTGCGAGGTACTGAATGCAAATTTCCATGGAGAGTTCACAACCGAGCCTGAGCAGCTCCCATTGTTAGAAGCGATTACCCTAAATGACAGACTATCAGACATAGAGGTGACAGCAGAGGAGGTAATGAAACAGTTGACAACACTGGATGCAAACAAAGCTGTTGGACCAGACAAAGTATCACCGTGGATACTTAAAGAGGCAGCGCAGGCTCTCAGTGTGCCTCTGGCAATGATCTTTAATGAGTCACTTATGTCGGGAGAATTGCCCAGTTGCTGGAAGGAGCCAAATGTCGTACCGATTTTCAAGAAAGGTGACAGGGAGGAGGCACTTAACTACAGACCCGTATCATTGACAAGCATCCCCTGCAAAATACTTGAAAGAATAATTAGGCTAAGACTTGTTGAGCACCTGGAGAGCATTGGGTTTGTAAACAAGCACCAACATGGTTTCTGGACAGGGAAATCATGCCTAACAAACCTTTTAGAATTCTATGATAAAGTAACAAGGATAAGGCAGGACAGAGAAGGCTGGGCAGACTGCATATTTCTTGACTGCCAAAAGGCCTTTGATACAGTACCGCACATGAGACTGCTATACAAACTTGAGAGGCAGGCAGGAGTAAGCGGAAAGGCCCTAGAATGGGTGAAGAACTACCTAACAGGAAGGAGCCAGAGGGTAATGGTAAGGGGCGAGAAGTCGGACTGGAGAACAGTAACAAGTGGAGTACTCAAGGATCGGTGCTGGGACCAATCCTCTTTCTAATTACGTAAATGACATGTTTACAGGAGTGGAGTCATACATGTCAATGTTTGCGGATGACGCAAAATTAATGAGAAGAGTTGTGACAGACGAGGATTGTAGGATCCTCCAAGAGGACTTAAACAGGTTGCAGAGATGGTCAGGGAAATGGCTACTGGAGTTTAACACCAGTAAATGTAAAGTTATGGAAATGGGATCAGGTGATAGGAGACCAAAGGAACAGTACACAATGAAGGGGAACAGCCTACCTGTAACGATCGAGAAAGAGATTGGGAGTGAATGTGACACCTAATCTAACTCCTGAGGCACATATAATAGGATAAGGACAGCAGCGTACTCTACACTGGCGAAAATTAGAACTTCATTCAGAAACCTAAATGAGAGGCTTTTAGGGCGCTTTACACTGCATACGTGAGACCCGTCTTAGAGTATGCCGCGCCATCATGGAGCCCCCACCTGAAGAAACACATAAGGAAACTGGAGAAGGTTCAGAGGTTTGCGACGAGGCTTGTCCCAGAGTTACGAGGGAAGGGATATGAAGAGCGACTGAAGGAACTGAACCTTACGACACTAGAGAAAAGAAGGGAGAGAGGAGATATGATAGGGACATATAAAATACTCAGGGGAATTGACAAAGTGGAATAGATGAAATGTTCACACGTAATAATAACAGAACGAGGGGACATGGGTGAAACTGGAAACTCAGATGAGTCACAGAGATGTAGGAAGTTTCTTTTAGCGTGAGAGTAGTGGAAAATGGGAATGCAACTTGGGGAACAGGTGTGGAAGCAAATACTATTCATACTTTTAAGACTAGGTAGATAGGGAAATGGGACAGGAGTCA
>WNGS01002425.1:37317-48446 GCA_020271785.1 Procambarus virginalis
ACCAACTGCTGTGCCAACTGCTGTACCAACTGCTAACAACTGCTGTGTGCTGTGAGTAGGGTAACAACACATGTACACAAGGGCTAGGTAAGAAAGTCAGTTGCTGCTGTGTTGTGCACTGTTGTGAACTTTTGCATTAAAATGCTGTGTGCTTTGCAAAATTAAAGTAATTACAGTGAATTCTTAATAACATATACAGTGCAGTAAGTGTTATATATTCTGAGGAACATTTTAAGTGATAAGTTTAAATTTATTCAGTAAAAATGGCAAATATACCTCAGTTTCCTGCATTTGATCCTGACTGTGACCAGACAAACCTGTCACAGAGGTGGGTCAAATGGCTTAAAAGGTTTGAAAATTTGTTGATAGTTTCTGATATCAAAAGTGCTGAAAGAAAGCGTGCCTTTCTGCTTCACTATGCAGGTGATAGAGTTTGTGATATCTTTGATACACTGAAAGATACTGGTGGTGCCAAAGATTATGACACTGCCAAGGCCAAATTAACTGAGCATTTCAAACCAAGGCAAAATACTGCTATGGAAATTATGCATTTCAGGAGAGCAAAACAACTCTCTAATGAAACTGTTGATCAATACCATACACGTCTGCAGGGTTTAGCAGCCCACTGTGAGTTTGCTGATGTTGACAAAGAAATCAAACAGCAAATAATTGAAACATGCACATCTACACGTCTTCGTCGAAGAGCTCTAGAACTTGTTGATGATGAAAGTTCTCTTAACAAGATACTGGATATGGCTCGTCGAATGGAAGATGCTGCACGTGATGCTCGTGTCATGGAGTGCAGTGCCAACAACGGTTCTGCCACTGTTACTAACAGTCATGAAGTATGTAAGGTTCAGGGAGGACACCATGATCATAGAAGATATCATGCCAAACCTAACATTAAATTGAGCCGAGAACCACATCACAACTGGAGTCATGGAACAAGACTCAAGCAGTCACAACGACTCACATCAGAGGTTGTCAATAATAAATGTTACAATTGTGGAGGAGACTACCCACACCAAGATAATGTTTGTCCAGCACAAGGTAAGAAGTGCTATGAGTGTAGAAAACTAAATCATTTTGGTGCTATGTGTCGTTCCGCACTAAAGAAACCACAATCAATAAATAAAAGCAATGTACGAGGATCAAGTCATAGGAGTCGAGGTGGCAAACACAATATTGCACCTCAAATCAAGAATGTTAATAATATACAAGACAACATTTCATTACAACCAGTCTCAGATGACAGTGAATGTGATTATATTTATGGAGTACAATCAATCACAAAATGGAATGATCTTCCAAACAACCCAGAGACTATAGTATACATTGCTGGCATTTGTCTCAAAATTCTCATTGACACTGGATCAAACATTGACACCATTGCTGAGTGCCACTATGAAAAATTTAAAAAACAGTTCCCAAAGCTTGAAAACTATAATGGCAAAGCCACTGCCTATGCTTCAAAGGTAGCCTTACCAGTGATTGGAACTTTCACTGCAGAGATTAAGTCAAAGAATGCAATGCTCATTACTACATTCCATGTTGTTAGGAATGCAAAGGAGTCTTTACTCAGTTACAAGACTTCAACCAAATTGGGGCTACTTCAGCTTTCTAATGCTGTAGCAGTGGAATCTGCAAACAATGTTGATGCTATTGTTGCTGAATTTTCTGATCGGTTTAAATCCATAGGTTGTTATACTGATAGCAAGGTACATCTGCATATCAACCCAGATGTAATTCCAGTTGCCCAACCACATCGCCGACAACCATTCCATACTCGCAAGAAAGTCGATGCCGAACTGGATAGGCTGATAGAACTAGATATCATTGAACCGGTAACAGGCCCAACACCATGGGTAAGCCCAATTGTCACTCCACCAAAGCCGAAGAATCCAGATGAGATACGCATTTGTGTAGACATGCGTGTTCCCAACAAGGCAATAATGCGTGAACGCCATCCTACACCCACTGTAGATGATATGATTTACCGCTTGAATGGTGCAACTGTATTCAGCAAGTTAGATTTAAACAAGGGCTATCATCAGCTTGAACTTGATGATGAGAGTCGATTCATCACAACGTTTACGACACATCGAGGTCTGTATAGGTACAAGCGCCTGAGTTTTGGTATTAACAGTGCTGCTGAAGTATTCCAGCACATCATCAGCCAGGTATTGCAAGATATACCTAATGCTGACAACATGTCTGATGACATCATTGTTTATGGCCGTACCCAAGCTGAACACGACAAAGCTCTTCGTGCAACATTGCAACGCTTACGAGAAAAGAATTTGACGCTAAGCCGAGCAAAGTGTGAGTTCAATCAACATAAATTGAATTCTTTGGACATGTACTTAGTGACAAAGGTCTGTCTCCAGATCCTAAGAAAGTTGCAGATATCAAGAATGCTGCACCTCCTTCAACATCCACTGAAGTACATAGTTTTCTGGGAATGGCAAACTACTGTTCTCGCTTCATTCCAGATTTTGCTACCATTACGAAGCCTCTACGTGAGCTCCTGAAGAAAAATGCATCATGGTACTGGAGCGATGTCGAGCAAAATGCATTTGATGCTGTGAAAGATGCACTAGTAGAAAATGCGACTGCTGCATACTTTGATCCATCAATGGACACTGAGTTAACGGTGGATGCTAGTCCTGTTGGTTTAGGTGCTGTGTTAGCCCAACACAAACCTGGTCAACCAGATTCAAGAGTAGTAATTGCCTACGCCAGCCGTTCTCTCACAGATGTTGAGCAACGATACAGTCAGACAGAGAAGGAAGCTCTTGCTCTTGTATGGGGCTGTGAACACTTCAATGTGTATCTGCTTGGTGCACCCTTTACCACGATAGTCACTGACCACAAACCGTTGGAGACCATCTTCAATAATCCAAAGTCCAAACCACCAGCTCGCATTGAGAGATGGGCTCTTCGTCTGCAACCATACAACTTTACGGTGAAATACAAGCCAGGTGCAGGCAATCCCGCTGATTACATCAGTCGACATCCTGCCAACAGTTTCACCATCACCAAGCATCAGCAAGTTGCCGAGGAATATGTACACTCTGTAACCTGTGATGCAGTCCCTAAGGCTCTCACTCTTGATGAAATCCGTACTGCAACCCTAGAGGACCCAACTCTGCAAGCAACAGTGGATGCATTGACTAAGAAAAAGTTTCCACGCATCCCACCCTCAGGAGTTGACCAAGATGCATTCAAAGCACTTGAACGCATCCAGACAGAATTAAGTGTTACGCAACAACGCGACACCGTGCTGCGAGGTACTCGTATCGTCATTCCAGCTGTTCTCCAGCAACGTGCTCTGAAGCTTGCACATCAAGGACACCAAGGTCTTGTAAGGACCAAACAGCTGCTACGAGAAAAGGTGTGGTTTCCTGGCATTGATCGTCAAGCTAAGGACATGCATGATGCCTGTGTCCCTTGCCAAGCTGCAGTGGATACTTCAAGACCAACACCTCTACAACCTTCACCACTACCTGCTGCACCATGGATGGAAGTATCGATGGACTTCTGTGGACCGCTACCAACTGGAGAGTACTTGATGGTAGTCATTGATGATCACTCACGTTATCCAGAAGTAGAAATCATCACTTCCACATCTGCAAAGGCTGTCATCCCGAAACTCGACAAGATCTTTTCAAACTTTGGCATTCCTGAAGTTGTCAAGACGGACAATGGACCGCCATTTAATGGACAAGACTTTGTCAACTTTGCTGAGCATATTGGATTCAAACACCGCCGTGTGATGCCACTACATCCTCAAGCAAATGGAGAAGTCGAGAGATTCATGCAACCTCTCATGAAAGCTGTACGCTGTGCTCATGCCGAAGGACGATCCTGGAAACAAGCTATGTATGCTTTTCTCAGGAACTACCGTGCAACACCGCATGGAACACTGGGCAAGTCGCCTGGCGAACTTTTATTTGGACGTCCTATGAGAATCGCACTACCTGTCATGCCAGCCAAGGTAACGGATAAACGTCTCGCTCAGAAGGATGCACTAGCCAAGGGCAAAATGAAAATTGCTCATGATCAACGTGCAAAGGAACAATTCATAAAGGTTGGAGATACTGTTCTCGTTAAAAAGAAAAAAGAGGGAAAGTTAGATATGCCGTATGATACAAAACCATATAAAGTGATTAGTGTAAAAGGAACTATGGTAACAGCGAGTAATAGAGATCATAGTATAACACGTAATATGGCTTATTTCAAAGTGATTCCAAATAGTGTAGAAAATGATGAAGTGCAAAGTCGTGCAAAAGAAAAGAAAAAATGAGTTATAACTCGATAAACAATTCATCGAGGATATTCTTGTACTTAAGGACTCTCGTCCAAAACGACATGTTAAACGCCCTCGATGAATTGTTTATCGAGTTATAACTCATTTTTTCTTTTCTTTTGCACGATTTGCACTCATCATTTTCTACACTATTGGAATCACTTTGAAATAAGCCATATTACGTGTTATACTATGATCTCTATTACTCGCTGTTACCATAGTTCTTTTACACTAATCACTTTATATGGTTTTGTATCATACGGCATATCTAACTTTCCCTCTTTTTTCTTTTAACGAGAACAGTATCTCCAACCTTTATGAATTGTTCCTTTGCACGTTGATCATGAGCAATTTTCATTTTGCCCTTGGCTAGTGCATCCTTCTGAGCGAGACGTTTATCCGTTACCTTGGCTGGCATGACAGGTAGTGCGATTCTCATAGGACGTCCAAATAAAAGTTCGCCAGGCGACTTGCCCAGTGTTCCATGCGGTGTTGCACGGTAGTTCCTGAGAAAAGCATACATAGCTTGTTTCCAGGATCGTCCTTCGGCATGAGCACAGCGTACAGCTTTCATGAGAGGTTGCATGAATCTCTCGACTTCTCCATTTGCTTGAGGATGTAGTGGCATCACACGGCGGTGTTTGAATCCAATATGCTCAGCAAAGTTGACAAAGTCTTGTCCATTAAATGGCGGTCCATTGTCCGTCTTGACAACTTCAGGAATGCCAAAGTTTGAAAAGATCTTGTCGAGTTTCGGGATGACAGCCTTTGCAGATGTGGAAGTGATGATTTCTACTTCTGGATAACGTGAGTGATCATCAATGACTACCATCAAGTACTCTCCAGTTGGTAGCGGTCCACAGAAGTCCATCGATACTTCCATCCATGGTGCAGCAGGTAGTGGTGAAGGTTGTAGAGGTGTTGGTCTTGAAGTATCCACTGCAGCTTGGCAAGGGACACAGGCATCATGCATGTCCTTAGCTTGACGATCAATGCCAGGAAACCACACCTTTTCTCGTAGCAGCTGTTTGGTCCTTACAAGACCTTGGTGTCCTTGATGTGCAAGCTTCAGAGCACGTTGCTGGAGAACAGCTGGAATGACGATACGAGTACCTCGCAGCACGGTGTCGCGTTGTTGCGTAACACTTAATTCTGTCTGGATGCGTTCAAGTGCTTTGAATGCATCTTGGTCAACTCCTGAGGGTGGGATGCGTGGAAACTTTTTCTTAGTCAATGCATCCACTGTTGCTTGCAGAGTTGGGTCCTCTAGGGTTGCAGTACGGATTTCATCAAGAGTGAGAGCCTTAGGGACTGCATCACAGGTTACAGAGTGTACATATTCCTCGGCAACTTGCTGATGCTTGGTGATGGTGAAACTGTTGGCAGGATGTCGACTGATGTAATCAGCGGGATTGCCTGCACCTGGCTTGTATTTCACCGTAAAGTTGTATGGTTGCAGACGAAGAGCCCATCTCTCAATGCGAGCTGGTGGTTTGGACTTTGGATTATTGAAGATGGTCTCCAACGGTTTGTGGTCAGTGACTATCGTGGTAAAGGGTGCACCAAGCAGATACACATTGAAGTGTTCACAGCCCCATACAAGAGCAAGAGCTTCCTTCTCTGTCTGACTGTATCGTTGCTCAACATCTGTGAGAGAACGGCTGGCGTAGGCAATTACTACTCTTGAATCTGGTTGACCAGGTTTGTGTTGGGCTAACACAGCACCTAAACCAACAGGACTAGCATCCACCGTTAACTCAGTGTCCATTGATGGATCAAAGTATGCAGCAGTCGCATTTTCTACTAGTGCATCTTTCACAGCATCAAATGCATTTTGCTCGACATCGCTCCAGTACCATGATGCATTTTTCTTCAGGAGCTCACGTAGAGGCTTCGTAATGGTAGCAAAATCTGGAATGAAGCGAGAACAGTAGTTTGCCATTCCCAGAAAACTATGTACTTCAGTGGATGTTGAAGGAGGTGCAGCATTCTTGATATCTGCAACTTTCTTAGGATCTGGAGACAGACCTTTGTCACTAAGTACATGTCCAAAGAATTCAATTTTATGTTGATTGAACTCACACTTTGCTCGGCTTAGCGTCAAATTCTTTTCTCGTAAGCGTTGCAATGTTGCACGAAGAGCTTTGTCGTGTTCAGCTTGGGTACGGCCATAAACAATGATGTCATCAGACATGTTGTCAGCATTAGGTATATCTTGCAATACCTGGCTGATGATGTGCTGGAATACTTCAGCAGCACTGTTAATACCAAAACTCAGGCGCTTGTACCTATACAGACCTCGATGTGTCGTAAACGTTGTGATGAATCGACTCTCATCATCAAGTTCAAGCTGATGATAGCCCTTGTTTAAATCTAACTTGCTGAATACAGTTGCACCATTCAAGCGGTAAATCATATCATCTACAGTGGGTGTAGGATGGCGTTCACGCATTATTGCCTTGTTGGGAACACGCATGTCTACACAAATGCGTATCTCATCTGGATTCTTCGGCTTCGGTGGAGTGACAATTGGGCTTACCCATGGTGTTGGGCCTGTTACCGGTTCAATGATATCTAGTTCTATCAGCCTATCCAGTTGGCATCGACTTTCTTGCGAGTATGGAATGGTTGTCGGCGATGTGGTTGGGCAACTGGAATTACATCTGGGTTGATATGCAGATGTACTTTGCTATCAGTATAACAACCTATGGATTTAAAGCGATCAGAAAATTCAGCAACAATAGCATCAACATTGTTTGCAGATTCCACTGCTACAGCATTAGAAAGCTGAAGTAGCCCCAATTTGGTTGAAGTCTTGTAACTGAGTAAAGACTCCTTTGCATTCCTAACAACATGGAATGTAGTAATGAGCATTGCATTCTTTGACTTAATCTCTGCAGTGAAAGTTCCAATCACTGGTAAGGCTACCTTTGAAGCATAGGCAGTGGCTTTGCCATTGTAGTTTTCAAGCTTTGGGAACTGTTTTTTAAATTTTTCATAGTGGCACTCAGCAATGGTGTCAATGTTTGATCCAGTGTCAATGAGAACTTTGAGACAAATGCCAGCAATGTATACTATAGTCTCTGGGTTGTTTGGAAGATCATTCCATTCTGTGATTGATTGTACTCCATAAATATAATCACATTCACTATCATCTGAGACTGGTTGTAATGAAATGTTGTCTTGTATATTATTAACATTCTTGATTTGAGGTGCAATATTGTGTTTGCCACCTCGACTCCTATGACTTGATCCTCGTACATTGCTTTTATTTATTGATCGTGGTTTCTTTAGTGCGGAACGACACATAGCACCAAAATGACCTAGTTTTCTACACTCATAGCACTTCTTACCTTGAGCAGAACAAACATTACCTTGGTGTGGGTAGTCTCCTCCACAATTGTAACATTTATTGTTGGCACCCTCTGATGTGAGTCGTTGTGACTGCTTGAGTCTTGTTCCATGACTCCAGTTTTGATGTGGTTCTCGGCTCAATTTAATGTTAGGTTTGGCATGATATCTTCTATGATCATGGTGTACTCCCTGAACCTTACATACTTCATGACTGTTAGTAACAGTGGCAGAACCGTTGTTGGCACTGCACTCCATGACACGAGCATCACGTGCAGCATCTTCCATTCGACGAGCCATGTCCAGTATCTTGGTAAGAGAACTTTCATCATCAACAAGTTCTAGAGCTCTTCGACGGAGACGTGTAGATGTGCATGTTTCAATTATTTGCTGTTTGATTTCTTTGTCAACATCAGCAAACTCACAATGGGCTGCTAAACCCTGCAGACGTGTATGGTATTGATCAACAGTTTCATTAGAGAGTTGTCTCGCTCTCCTGAAATGCATAATTTCCATAACAGTATTTTACCTTGGTTTGAAGTGCTCAGTTAATTTGGCTTTGGCAGTGTCATAATCTTTGGCACCACCAGTGTCTTTCAGTGTATCAAAGATGTCACAAACTCTATCACCTGCATAATGAAGTAGAAAGGCACGCTTTCTTTCAGCACTTTTGATATCAGAAACTATCAACAAATATTCAAACCTTTTAAGCCATTTGGCCCACCTCTGTGACAGGTTTGTCTGGTCATAGTCAGGATCAAATGCAGGAAACTGAGGTATATTTGCCATTTTTATTGAATAAATGTAAACTTATCACTTAAAATGTTCCTCAGAATATATAACACTTACTGCACTGTATATGTTAGTCAAGAATTCACCGTAATTACTTTAATTTGCAAAGCACACAAACATTTTAATGCAAAAGTTCACAACAGTGCACAACACAGCAGCAACTGATTTCTTACCTAGCCCTTGTGTACATGTGGTGTTACACCTACTCACAGCACAACAGCAGTTGTCAGCAGTTGGTACAGCAGTTGGCACAGCAGTAGGCAGCAGTTGGCACAGCAGTAGGCAGCAGTTGGCACAGCAGTTGTTAGCAGTTGGCACAGCAGTTGGATCACAGCGTGAGGAATTTTGTAGCACAAAGCGTCGTTTCGTAACCAAAACATCAGGTTTTGTACACATCAAAGCGTCGTTTCGTACACAGCGTCGGCAGAGTCCTCTATCACAGCTTCAGTCAGCACAGCTTGGGTAGCACACAGCATTGGTTAGCACACAGCAATAGTTACCACACAGCAATAGTTAGCATACAGCATCGGGTATGGTGCTCACAGCTCACAGCGTCTTGGTTGTAAGGTTGATATAAAGTCATGACTTGGTTACTGACTTTACTACTTATAAACGATTACATGACTAGTATCTCCCAAGCTGGTAGGCGTCCTGTACGCTCTCTTTTCCTTCTCCCTCGGCGTCCGAGCCACAACACAAACAAATGGGTGGTACCGTTTTCTATGAACATGACAGTTAGGTGAATCGTAAAGTGAGGGGTTTCCACACCTATAAGTATCTAGATTTCTCCTTGTAAGCCTACTCCTCTTTCAAGCCTGGTAAAAGGATATCCAGAGACATTGCAGTAGCCATACACAGACTCAGACTTGGTTACAAGTGCTGCTGGGTGGTAATGAACCCAATAGTTAAAGAGTGTCACATCTGTGAAACAGAAGCAGAGGCGCCACTATTGCACTACTTACTGGAATGTGAAGCTACTGAAGGCCTGCGCATCAGAGTCAACATTAATCCAACGACAGCAGCTGCATTAGATACACATTCCACCGCGACTACAATGATTAGAAAAGCCGTTGAGGAATGGGACTCACTAGTGAGCATTCTGCATCTACATCCGCCTCCAAGATAATGTTAATAAAACAAGACTAAAACAGTGCACTAAAACAGAAGCGATAAATAAACAGGGAAAATGGATGAATCCTCTCCTCCATTTTAAACTTAGACCCATATATCACAGTAGCAAGGTTATCGCGAATAACCGAACTCAATTACGGGCTCACCATAGCCCGTGCTACATGGACACTTCGTCCTGAGTAGCTAATTCTGAAACACCAATAACCTTGTAAGCCTTTTTTCTAAGAAATTACATCCCCGCTCCTGTGCCAGGTAAGTCCACTATGGGCTCACCATAGCCCGTGCTACTTGGAACGTTTTGTTCCCAGTAGCTGAATCTTAAACAACAACAACCTTGTAAGTCTTGATTTCTCCTTGTAACGATTCAGATACAGCCCCGCTCCTGTGCCAGCTAAGTCCACTACGGGCTCAACATTGCTCGTGATATTTGGAACATTTTGTTCTGAGTAGCTGAATCTAAAACAACAACTTGTAAGCTCAGATCGTACAAGATCTGTAAGCTCAGTATACCGTTGTCAGTCGAACATAGAGTGTATTCCTGAAGATGTTATATTGCTGACGAAGCGTCGAACAATAAAATGAAAGATTAAGTGGTCTAGTGTTTCTTCACCCTCCAGATGGTTGAAGGTATTTGCATAAAATGGAAAATATTCAAATTAACAAGATTTACAATGCTGTTATGTTTAATGTCATATATATATGTGTGTGTGTGTGTGTGTGTGTGTGTGTGTGTGTGTGTGTGTGTGTGTGTGTGTGGTGTGTGTGTGTGTGTGTGTGTGTGTGTGTGTGTGGTGTGTGTGTGTGTGTGTGTGTGTGTGTGTGTGTGTGTGTGTGTGTGTGTGTGTGTGTGTGTGTGTGTGTGTGTATATTGGTACCAGACGCTTAGGGTTAGCCTTAGTTAGAGGTCGACCCACTAAAATGAAATGAAACAATACAAATAAAATGTGTACGTCTATAAGCATCTGGAAAAGCACATATTGCCACTCAGAATAACATCATACCCCTCACAAAAGACTCCTCATTTAAGCTGGAAGCATTACTGCACCATTCAACACGCACTCTTGCCTCGAAACGTCAGACTACAAGCATAACCCAAGGTCGAATGCGTTAACTCGTATCAAGAACCTTCATTTCCCAATCTCGAGTAGGCGAGGCAGAGCTCCCAAGTATTCGTACACCCAGATGTATTCTCAAGGGAATAAATCTGGCCTTGTGTGGGGAGGTGGGCTGGACGAGGCTCTGGGGCGGTGGGCTGGACGAGGCTCTGGGGCGGTGGGCTGGACGAGGATCTGAGGCGGTGAGCTGGACGAGGATCTGAGGCGGTGGGCTGGACGAGGCCCTGGGGCAGTGGGCTGGACGAGGATCTGAGGCGGTGGGCCGGACGAGGGCTCTGGGGCAGTGGGCTGGACGAGGCTCTGGGGAGGTGGGCTGGACGAGGCTTGGGGTGGTGGGCTGGACGAGGCTCTGGGGCGGTGAGCTGGACGAGGATCTGAG
This sequence comes from Procambarus virginalis, assembly GCA_020271785.1. Lineage (NCBI taxonomy): Eukaryota > Metazoa > Arthropoda > Malacostraca > Decapoda > Cambaridae > Procambarus > Procambarus virginalis. The sequence goes on from WNGS01002425.1 coordinate 48,395, forward strand.
GCGGTGGACTGGACGAGGCTGGGGCGGTGGGGACAGTGGGGCGGTGGATTGG
>WNGS01002428.1:15059-96372 GCA_020271785.1 Procambarus virginalis
CTATCACTTCCTTTTGTCCGGTCGTGATGGTCAAGCGGATTAAGGCGCCCTGTAGTTACCAGTTGCTTTGCTCCTGGGAGTATGGGTTCGAGTCACTTCTGGGGTGTGAGTTTTCAGTTGTATCTAGTCCTGGGGACCATTCAGGCTTGTTTGCATTTGTGTTCCTCACGTGTTGCCCCAAAAAATGAGGTGATTTGATAAAATGCTATGCCCAAGATAACCATCCAGGTGCCGGCGGGGAAGTGGTTCATATAGCTCAGGCTATCACTTCCTTTTGTCCGGTCGTGATGGTCAAGCGGATTAAGGCGCCCTGTAGTTACCAGTTGCTTTGCTCCTGGGAGTATGGGTTCGAGTCACTTCTGGGGTGTGAGTTTTCAGTTGTATCTAGTCCTGGGGACCATTCAGGCTTGTTTGCATTTGTGTTCCTCACGTGTTGCCCCAAAAAATGAGGTGATTTGATAAAATGCTATGCCCAAGATAACCATCCAGGTGCCGGCGGGGAAGTGGTTCATATAGCTCAGGCTATCACTTCCTTTTGTCCGGTCGTGATGGTCAAGCGGATTAAGGCGCCCTGTAGTTACCAGTTGCTTTGCTCCTGGGAGTATGGGTTCGAGTCACTTCTGGGGTGTGAGTTTTCAGTTGTATCTAGTCCTGGGGACCATTCAGGCTTGTTTGCATTTGTGTTCCTCACGTGTTGCCCCAAAAATGAGGTGATTTGATAAAATGCTATGCCCAAGATAACCATCCAGGTGCCGGCGGGGAAGTGGTTCATATAGCTCAGGCTATCACTTCCTTTTGTCCGGTCGTGATGGTCAAGCGGATTAAGGCGCCCTGTAGTTACCAGTTGCTTTGCTCCTGGGAGTATGGGTTCGAGTCACTTCTGGGGTGTGAGTTTCCAGTTATATATATATATATATATATATATATATATATACACACACACACAATTTTTCTTCCTAACCTGTTAATTTGTGTTCACTGATCATGGGAAAAATAATAAAATAAATCGTAAGTGGCATACTGTATATTGCCCTCTATGGGGCGGGGAAGTCTGGCAAAAAAACAGGCGCTGACTCTGCGTGTGTCCCAGACGGCCTGTTGATCGCCAGCTGTCAGGCCGGAGTTGCCACAAAGAGATAATTACCTAATTATTTCAATGTCTCTGATTGATTTTTCGTAGTTTTTTTTGCTGTAATATTATTCACTAGTGTGTAGTGTGATATATTTATATAATAAAATGAGTGAATCATCGCTGTATTCAAAAATATGGTGTGCATATTGTTGATTCAATTATGTTCATCAAACAATGAACAAATACTTTGTCGGTTATTACACTATATACACAGGTTATATACAAGTATCTGCATGTTTTGTTCACCATAACGAACCACTAAGTTGCCATTATGAGTCAAAAAGTAACGAGGAGTGACCGCCGTGTACCACCCAGCCCCTCACTCCCTCCCTCAACACCTCACTCGCCCACATTCTCCTTCCACCATACTGTTTTGCTTTTATTTACTATATACAGACGTTATATGTAAGTATCTACATTCGTGTTCACCATAACGAACCACTAAGTTGGCATTGTGAGTGGCTGTGCCAGTGGCAGCCCGCCACTGGCTGCTACTTCCTCCCTCCCTCAAGTCACCTGACTCATCCACATTCTCCTCCCACAATACTGTTTTTGCTTTTATTCACTATATACAGACGCTATATATAAGTATGTACATTCATGTTCACCATAACGAACCACTAAGTTGGTATGCTGAGTGGCAGTGGCAGTGGCAGCCAGTGGCAGCCCACCACTGGCTGCCACTCTCTCCCTCCCTCACCTCACCTGACTTGCCACCATTCTCCACCCACCATACTGCCCCTAGAAGCAGACATAGGCGAGACTGCAGCCGACGGAGAGACTCCGGAGGAAGAGACAAGGAAGCGGTCCTTGAGTCCCACACTAGACCCAGCCAGGACCGAACCTGGGAGGGCATCAGACGGGACTTCCGCCAGTTCACCAGGAACCCGAACCTGGCTAGCTGGGAAAGCACCAAATCCCTGGCAAGCAGACACGCGGACCGACTGGGAGCCCAAACCAGCCAGTCATCGAGGTAAGCCAACACCCGAACCCTAAGAGACGCAGACGGGCCACCACGACCCTGGTAAGGCGTGTGAACACGCGAGGTGCCAGGTTCAACCCGAAGGGGAGACAACGAAAGCGGTAACACTGACGCCCCACAACAAAACCGAGCCAGTCCCTGAACCCCACATGAATAGGGACGTGCCAATACGCGTCCTTGAGGTCCAGGGACACATCCAAGCGCCCGGCTCCAACAGAACCCGGACCTGGGACAGAGTGGTCATCCGAAACGAGGGGCAAGAAACCCAAGGGTTCAGATGGGACAAGTCCAGAATGAACCACAGGTCCGCACAGTCCCGTTTCGGAACTGGAAACAGGCGGGAGACCCACCTGAGGGAAGGAGTCGTTTCAACTACGCCCAAGCGTACCCACTCCAATTTGACTCGACGGAGCGCAGGAGAGGAAGCCTGCCCCGTCAGCCCCGAACCCCCTGCAGGAGGCAGAGCCACCCAACGCCACCGCAAGCCGCTAGAAACGACCCGAAAAGCCCACAAATCGTGAGACCAGGCGTGAGCGAACAGAGACAGCCTCCCCCCCATAGCCCCGCCAATGGGGCGAACCACGAAAGGGCCGCTGCCCCTTATGAGAACCCGACCTGCGCGCAGAGCGAACACCGCGCCGACCAAGCACAGGCGGGACTGCAGGCGGCACCAGCACGGAACCCAACACCTGTGGCCCACCCCGACGAGCGGAACCGCGCGCCCTGGTACGACCCCGCCGGGAAGGAACCCCCCGGTTCCCCTGGAGAACCAACAACTCAGACATAGGGCGGCAAGAGGTAGAAGCCGCCTGAATATATAACGATTCACCGCAGAAGCCTCAAAAAAGCAGAGGACAAAAGGGAGAAGACAACCTAAGAACCAGGGCCCACGCAGATTCCATAAGGAGGAAGCAAGGACCGCCTGACGACACGCGAAGCGCGCAGTGAAAAACCGCAGCAACGCCTCCCGCAGGATAGGCGCAAAAAGCTTCAACATGGCAGACGACGCCCGAGCAGCAGAGACCAAGGCGTCAGACCATGGAACGGCCCCAAGCGCCTCAACATCCTCCGCAAGCCAATCCGAAGATAGCGCCAGGAGGGAAAAGAAACGCAGGACCGAAGCCAAAAACCACGAGCGCACAAATCCTCCGCCACAAGAGCAGCCGACAGGGAAGGAACCTGCACATGGAGCTGCACCGCACCAACATCCCGCAGAAGGGCAGGAGCGAAAAGACACTCATTAAGGTGCTCAAAATCGCCCCCCCAGGTAAACCTGGACCACCGTCAACGCCTCACGCCACTCAAACGTGCGGGTTCGACAGAACGAATCCCAAGCATCCAGAGAAAACAAGGGGCAGTCTGTAAGCCAGGACAACCCCGGAACCTCATAACGAACCCAGTAAGGACACGAAAATCCAAACCTGAAGGAAGACGGATCCATTATGGAGGCGTACTCCGGGTCACAAAGGAGGGAAGCTGCCAAGGCCGACCGCACCTCAGACGGAGAGATGCGGGAAGCCGAAAACCTCTGGAAAGACGGAACCGAAGGACCCACAGGGACACGGAACCGAACCCGGGGAGGAGCAGAACCCAAGTCCAATTCGTACGCAGAGGGGGGAAAGGGAAACCCCACTCCTTGCAACAGTAAGCCCCGCCCAGAAGGACGGAAAATCCAGGCGGGGTCCAATGGAGCCCAAGGCCCCCAAGTCAGCTCCTCCCCAACCCCAGGAGCCACTACACCAGGCCCCGGGGCCGAGTCGTCCTCCAAAGCCCCGGCCTCACAAGAAAAAGTCGGGGCAGCCGAAAGCTCCGGAAGAGAAGGGGCCCACTGGTCAGACCCTGGAGCAGCGCCAGGAGGAACAGACTCGAATGCCTCCGTAGCCCCCCCGAACGGGGCAACCCCCGAAACTGCCCGAGTCTCTGAAACCTCTAAACCCCACCCCGACCCCGAAGCCCTCAGACGCTTGGGGTCCGGAAGTAGGGGGGAGGGGCAGAATGAACCACCAAAGGGGAAGAACAAGGGGGTGCGGGCAGAACCAAGGCCGAAGCGACCAACACCCCCAAGTCCGGGTCCCTATACACAAAGCGGGGCAGCCGCGGGGCGTCCGGGGAAGCAAGAGTCCGCTCGCGTTGCAATAACCTAAACCTACCTTGCAACGCACGAGCTGCCTGCACCCAAAGTGATTCATCAGCAGACTGGGTGAATTGAGTCACAAACAAGGAACATAGCTCGCAGGACTCGGGGTCGAATGTGTCACCGACCCAACAGGCAGCATGACGGAGGCAAAAACAATGAGAGTCACCCTGAGACAAGGGGACAGAGCAACCCTCAAACTCGCACACAGCGAGAGGGGACGCAAGGGTCTCCTCCATCGGACCCAAGAGCCCCCGCGGGGTTTTCCAGGGCCCCTAGACTGGGTCTGCTAAGGATTATCCCAGGCAGGGCACTGCTAACCGGCTACCCAAACTACCAAACAATCTGCTAAAAGCTGAACCCACGGGACGTGTCCACTCGCGAGGGCGAAGCAGGGGGTGCCACCACACAACCGATCCTAATATAAGGGGAACAAGGCAGACCCCCTACCAGACAAAAAGAAAAGAAAAACCACCCAAGTGGACAACGTACCCAGAGGGAACAGAACCGGCCACTGTTATAGGTGAAAACTAGCTATGCAGTGCCCTGCGCCCCACCAGTGCTATAACTACCACTTACCCCATGGTAAACAAGGGAGTAAAACCCCCAAACCCTCAGGGCGGCCAAACGCCAAGCAGCGAAAAGCCAACAGAGGTAGACCCAAGGTGACTTGTGGAAGGTAACCCCAAGCCCCAAGGGCGGTACTTACAGGGCACTCAGGGAAGGTGACCCTAAGCACATGCAGCCCGAGTACCTGAGAATACTACTCCCAGCTCACACGACCACCGTAAGAGCAGCACTGAAAAATAATTCACAGTGCTGAGACAAGACTGGAGCCACACGACCATGCACGATCCCATCAGCCGAGGAACTGTGGTGTGGATTGCCGGCGCGGGGGTCTTTGGCTCCCCCTTCCCCCTCCCGGGGAGGGGGGAGCTGCGCAGACATGCGGCGCGGCTCGTGTGACGTCATGCTAGTTTGCTCGTTTTTCTTTTGGGGAGTTCTGTCCACTCGTTTGTTAATTTTTGTTGTTAACCAGAATAGGGGTTTGTTTTGTGGCGCTTACCTTTCTGGGTGCCTGTCCCGGTCGATGGCAGATATAGAATGCCCCAAATCACATGTGCATTCTATGGGCCATTGCTCCCCGTGCCTCTCTGAGGGGGCCAGGTTCTGGCTCGTGGTCCCCGGTAGGCTAGAACTCCACCCACATCGACTGATGCAAAATACTGTAGTTAGAATATCCATATCAGCCATGGATAGCTCCTGGGAGTCGTAGGGGCTCCCCCCAGAAAAAGGGTTTTATAAATGTAATTGGCACGAGAAAATGTATGGAGTGAATTTATGTTTAGCATGTTTAGGGATTTAAACAGGGGAGCTGTGTGTTGTCTGAAAGCAGAGTTTGTTATTATCCTGATAGCAGATTTCTGCTGGGTGATGATGGGCTTGAGGTAGTTTGCAGAGGTTGAACCTCAAGCACAGATACCATAAATAAGATAGTGATAGATAAGTGCACAATAGAGTGAGAGGAGAGCAGAATAGGGTACATAATATCTGATCTTAGAGAGTATACCAACTGTTTTAGAAACCTTTTTAGTTATGTGTTGAATGTGGGTGCTGAAGTTGAGTCTCTTGTCTAGGTATAAGCCAAGGAACTTTCCATCATTTTTATTGCCAATGTTTACATTATCTATCTGAAGCTGAATTGCATTTGTTGATTTGCTTCCAAATAAGATGTAGTAGGTCTTTTCTATGTTTAGTGTTGTTGGTTGACATCCATAAGTGGACTTTTTTTTTAGTTCATTGTTTACAACATTATTTAATATGAATGGGTTGGGGTCAGAGTAGATGAGAGTAGTGTCATCAGCAAACAAAATTGGTTTAAGCATGTTAGAGACATTAGGCAGATCATTGATGTATATAAGAAATAGAAGAGGTCCTAGGATGCTGCCCTGTGGCACCCCTACAGTTAGTGGTAGAGTAGGAGAGGTTACGTCATTGAAGGCCACATATTGGTGTCTGTCACTAAGATAGGATCGGATATAGTTCAGGGCAAGGCCACGGATTCCATAATGTTGGAGTTTAAGTAAGAGGTAGTTATGGTTAACAATATCAAAAGCCTTTCTCAGATCAATGAAGAGTCCAATCGGAAACTCACTTTTGTCAAGGGCCGAGTAGATTAACTCAGACTAACAATTGCATCATTCGTAATCTTTTGGGAGCGGAAGCCAAACTGACAGGGACTTTGTATATTGAATTTTATGAGATAGGAGTAGAGCTGTTTGTAAATAATTTTTTCAAGTATTTTTTATAATAAAGGTAGATTTGATATGGGTCTGTAATTATTTATGTCTGCTGTATTACCTCCTTTATAAACTGGCGTTACTCTTGCTTTTTTAACCCTTTAACTGCGCAACGCGCCTGCAGGCCCACGTCTGGGGTGCGCTACGCGCCTCTGGGTATTTCTATTTTTCACGTTCCATCCAAAACTCCAACGGCTACATGGGGTTCACATCAACTTCCTCAAGGCTCTTGTAAACAGACGCCATCTTTAAAAAAAATCGTGGTCCACATTCCCAGGTATGGGAGCCTCAGTAGTAAGTGAGCAACCAAGGCTGGCACTCGCAGTATGAGCGCACAGCACTGCTGTTCAGCGTGTGACCACAGCATCGCCTAATAATGTCAAAATATATATATAATCTGTATTATTTAGGCATGATAGTATTATAGAAGAGCCTGAGTGTGATAATGACAGGGTACAATGTTCAAATATCAGTGATTCAATGCTGTTCACGATGTTCACAGCGCTAGCCACAGCACCACAGCATTATTTCGTCCATCTAGGAATCTTCAATTGACTTTTTAGGTTCCTTTTCAAAATAAACTTGTGGTCAATTATTTATTTACAGGAATTAGTGACCAGGATTGTGGTTAAAATTAGCATTGTGCGTAGTATTGTGGAAGGAGGAATTTTGGTGAGGGAGGAAGGAAGGGAGAGAATTGAGGTAGCCTCACTGTGTGGCAACCGCTCTTGTTTTGCTCTCCATACTAGCTTCATGGTTCGCTATGGGGAACACACATGTACATGGGTATATACAGTGTGTGTGTATAGTGTAATAACAGCATCAGGAATATGTTGAGAGGAGCTATTTTGGTGAGGGGAGGTGACGTCGTAATTGTAGCATCGTCTGCTGTGTGATTTCTCATGCAGTGTATGGTGGCCACTGTACTGTTTGGACACAATACCGGCTTACTTGCATAGTTCTGGTAAATAAAACATGTAAATAGGTATATATAACATGTGTAAATAGTGTAATAAAAACAATAACAGTATGGTGGGAGGAATGTTGGCGAGTAAGATGTTAGAGTGAGGGAGACTGGCTGGATGTGGCTGCTCACACTCGCAGTGTTCTAAGTGTGTTGATGGTGAACGTATATAGTGTGTGACAGTGTATAGTGTGTACATATGTTGTAAATATACATAAACGAACATGAAACATTGGTGTGAATAACTGTATGATGGGAGGAGCAATGTTAGTGAATACAATGTTGGAGGAGTGAGGGAGGGAGGGCTGGCTGGGTGTGGCTGCTCACACTCGCGGTGTTCTGAATGTGTTGATGGTGAATGTATATAGTGTGTACATATGTTGTAAATACACATAAATGAACATGAAACATTGGTGTGAATAACTGTATGATGGGAGAAGCAATGTTGGAGGAGCGAGGGAGCTAGGGCTGGTTGGGTGTGACAGCTCACACTTGTGGTGTTCTGAATGTGCTGATGGTGAATGTATATAGTGTGTGACAGTGTATAGTCTGTAAATAGATTGTATAGATACATAAATTAGCATGATACATGGTAAATATGTGCAACATATGTGTACACAAGTGTCATGCACGTAACACAAGTGTCCTCGGACAGTACGGATGTTTTACTGCCATAATATAGTGTATGTGTTCATTATACATAGGATTAGCATGAAAAAGCAAATAAAATGTATTTAGAACTGTGCGCAAAAAATGAGCAAAAATATATTCGCGGCAACTCGCACGCCCCGTCCTGGGCGCCCTACTGCCCCGTACGTCACGGGCGAACAGGAAATGATGACATCACACGCCAACTTACAGACCCCATAGCAGCCAAAGTAAGTACAAGTTTGAATTTTTTTTTTGACATGCCCATACTGAGGGAAGGGTTTTTGACACTAAAAAACAAAAGGATTTTTTCAAGAGAATTTATTTCCTGCGCACTGGGGGGGGGGGTGTCATATTTAGAGGCGGCCCAGTTAAAGGGTAAGGATGTCAGGGAAGGTACGACACACTAGAGATTTATTGAACAGCAAGGCTATGGGAAGTGCAAGTGCATGGGAGGCACTCTTGTGTACCATGGATGGTATTTCACTAATGTTCCCAGCTTTGGATTTTAGTGAGTGAATGATGGACAACCTCTGTAGGGCTGATCGGTGACAGGTGAAGAGAGTTTGGATAGCTACCTGAAAGATATGTGGTAACATGTGTCTGGGTCTGTGGGATTTTTTGGGCAAGGTTAGCACCAATCGACGAAAAGAAGCTATTAAATTCAGCTGCTGTTTCAAGGTCTGTTGCAGGTGTATAACCATCCTTGGAGATTTTTATCTTGTTATGTGAATGTTGTTTAGTTCCTAGAATGTTTGAGATGGCTCTCCATGTGCTTTTCGTGTTACCTTTTGCTTCTTTGAATCTATTCTCATAATAGGAACGTTTTGCTCTTCCTATTATACTTGTAAGCACTGATGAGTACCTCTTAACTACTTCCTTTGAAACTAGGCCAATCCTATTTTTTTCATGTTCATGTTTCCTGTCGATTGCATTTAATATGCCATTAGTGAGCCAGGGATTATTTAACCTTTTGCCGGTTACTTGCTTGGTGAGGAGAGAACAGTAAGTATTGTAAAGGCTTAGAATTTTGGAGAGGAAGAGGCTAGTTAAGGAATTTATATCCTGTGTATTATTAAATTCTGATTCCCAGTTTATATTGAGAAGGGAATTTGTGAGATTGCCTATTGCTGCTTCACTGTGTAACCTAAAGGTAATTTTAGTATTAGCTGGTGGTGTTATGGCCATGTTCGCTACAAGGAACATAGGATAGTGGGTCAGTTGTTCTGTCAAGTGATTATACCAGATGTGAGGGGAGCTGTTATGTTGGTCCATAAGTGATCCAGGGTAGTAGCAGATGTTTGAGTGAATTGGGTGGGCCTGATGATTGCGGGGATGAGCACACAGAAATTCATGCCGTTAAGGAAATAGTCGACTTTAGGGCAATTTTGCTGCCCTAGGTCAATATTGGAATCACCCCCCAAAACTATGTGACTTTTGTTGAGGTTGTTATTTATGATAAGATTCCACAAGTTATCTGTGAATGCAGCTATGTTAGTATTGTGAAATCTATAAATGGCTCCAACAGTTAAGGAGGATTTAAGGGATTTAATTGAAAATTGAGCAAAAGTAAATTCACAGTAGTCATCTCTATCACTAACGACACTGTTGCAGGTGAAGGTATCTTGGTTAGTATATGGCTGTGCCACCTCCTTTTTTGTTAGGCCTACAGTTGTGAATGGCTCTATAACCAGCTAAGTTGAATAGTTGGGTATGGTCTTTATTTAGCCAGGTTTCTGTTAAAATAATGAACGATAGTTCAGTACCTAGTGCTGAGAGTAGTGCATTTATATCATCAAAATGTTCCTGCCAGCTATCCAGGCATATCAGCTTGGATAGCTCCGGGAGCCAACGGGGCTCGCCACAGAAAACACATACATTTCAACTACAATTGTATCTTTCCAATGCTGTATTAGTGAAAAATCTGATAATTCCTCAGCAATGAAATGAGCTGCATATGTGTTCGTTTCCTGAACAATATGTTCCATGAGAGGCTCATCAAGATATGCGGTAGAGAAGTTCACTTCACACACATTGTCACCATTATCAAGGGGAAAAGGCTTGCAATTCCAACATCTTTAGCATCAAAGGTGAGAATGTTTTAGGTTTAGTCTCCGTGGTGTAGTGGTAAGACACTCGCCTGGCGTTCCGCGAGCGCTATGTCATGGGTTCATATCCTGGCTGGGGAGGATTTACTGGGCGCAAATCCTTAACTGTAGCCTCTGTTTAACGCAACAGTAAAATGTGTACTTGGATGAAAAAACGATTCTTCGCGGCAGGGATCATATTCCAGGGACCTGCCCGAAACGCTATGCATACTAGTGGCTATACAAGAATGTAACAACTCTTGTATATATCTCAAAAAAAAAAAAAAAGAAAAAAAGTCTGGAATAAAATCTTCCCCATCACTCCACAAAAATACACCTGCTGTCTTCCGACCAGCAACAGCAGCACCATGGCAAGGAATCTGTGGACAAGGAGCTGAAGCCCATCTTCGCACAGTAAGGGTGGGAAAGGACCATGAGGGAAAATTCATTGAAGATGAAGAGGAGGCATTGTTCATCATTGGCACCATGCAGTGCCACGCGGCGGCGCGTGGGTGCGCGAGATGCTGCTGGCGCAACAAACGTTCGCTTGGCAAAACCATTGGCACTAGTGACAGGCGTGGTAAAACTGTTCTCTGATTCTAAATCACTAAAACCCGGAAATGATTCACCTTCCTAAGACTCGTCAAGCAAATCCTCATAATCTGGGAAAATAACACGAACTATGTGGTTGGGTTGAGTGTGGGCGAGGAGGCAAGGGTGAGGGGATAGGCAGCCTGACCCTCGTGGCACCCACTTGTTCATTCTCACTCTCGGTCGTTTCAGGATCTTATGGGTGTGTGTAGTCCTGATCTATGTCTGAGTCGTCAATATCAGATTCATCACCCTCCTGGAACAATTTCTGATTATTTCATCATCAGTCAATAATTGTGTTGCAAGCTGCACTGAGCACAGTCAACTGCTTGTGCATGGTGCACTCGCCATGGTCTCTGCCAGGTAACTAAGGCCTCTCCACAATGGCGGCCTAGATAGGATCTTTTTCCAACATCGCATCTGTTTATTATCAGCTGTGGCTGTACTATAGCTGCCCCTATCCCTCGCAGAGCATTTAAAATCGTGCGCGAGACCCTGAAACATACTTGTATATAGTGAGCCATTTCGTGATAGTTCCTCCCTACATACATGTATGTTTTGTGCCATTTAAGGGTTAAAGCAATGGCTTACTGCAGCTTGATTTGGCCGAGTCATTTCAACAAAACTTTACATTTCTTCCCATACTGCACACCACTTAACTGTTGAGGAAGGGACATTCTGTACTACCTCCTATTCCCCTGAAGAAATTTCCTTAGCTGTCTCTAGGTGCTGCTCCTTGTGAAGGGCTAGGAGTTCTTCGGTGGTCAGTTTTTTGCTGTGTTCCACCAACTCACAACACTATGAATGCCACTTCTTTTTCTAAATTCCTCAAACCATCCCCTGCATGCCTTAAACTCTTTCATATCTGCATCACTTGTTCCAGTGGTTTTCTTTATAAGATCTTCATGCAATAATAGCCTTGCTTTTTCACAAATGATGGCCTCTGAAATGCTATCACCCACTAACTTCTTCTTGAGTATCCAAATTAATAATAACGTTTTAACATCCTCGTGCTTCTGTTCTATGTTTCATGAATATTGATACACCTTTTGCCACTATAGCACTCATAATTTACTCTTTCTTAGCAAGTACGGTGAATATCGTTGGTATAGATCTGTTGTACTGCCTAGCTAGATCAACAGCACGCTGGACTTGTGATCCTGTGGTCCTGGGTTCGATCCCAGGCGACGGCGAGAAACAATGGGCAGAGTTTCTTTCACCCTATGCCCCTGTTACCTAGCAGTAAAATAGGTACCTGGGTGTTAGTCAGCTGTCACGGGCTGCTTCCTGGGGGTGGAGGCCTGGTCGAGGACCGGGCAGCGGGGAGACTAAAGCCCCGAAATCATCTCAAGATAACCTCAAGATAACCCACACACCATCTTCATATTCACGAATGATCTCTTGTTTTTCCTCTATCGTCATCCTCACGTGTGTTTTCTTAGGTTGAACCTTACCACTGACTTTCTTGGGACCCAGGGCATAATATATAATAATTACTTTTATGTAAAAAAAAATGAAATTCTTTGCAAGCACGATCGTCACTAAGCGAGTGGCTCTGGTAAACTGAGGAGGGATCGGCCATACCACCAGGAACCACATGATCGGTCGACCCATATGTGTGTCAACAAAGTCACCAGTTGAGTCAAAGGTCGTAAGTCGAGTCACATTTTCCGACGAAATTTACGTCTTAACTCAAAAAATTCGTAAGTAGGGGCAGTCCTAAGTCGAGGTGCCACTGTACAGGGCTGTATTTGTCTCTACCTGGTATCATTTATACTGGTAGAAAATACCAGTATAAATACCAGTATAAATACCAGTATAAATACCCGCTGCCCTTGCATCACCCACCCAGCAAGCAGCATGGCGGAGACAAAGAATGATCATTGTCAGGTCGCACAGACAATGCTCACTCTTCAAACTTGCACTTGGCGAGGGCAGGCTCAACGGGCCAATCCATAACGGACCACACCAGAGACCCACAAGGGTATTACTTGAGCCTGTAGGCAGCTATTCTACAGAAACTCCAAACACCAAATGCCTCAAAAGCAATCAGGCTACAAATGACAACCATGGCATGCCATGTAAACAAGCACACAAACCCTTACACAACCATAAGAATGCCTCCAGCCAAGTGAGCCATATAGAGGAATCGATGATTTGTGATTAGCCAAAGGGGAGGCTTTCCATCCCAGTGGCCAGACCTCTTGGGCAAACTCCTGAACATGCCAGAAAAGATAACTCAGACTATGCAAGGGCAGCATTAGCAGACATTTAGGGAAGAAAATGCTGAGCCAAATCAGCTCAAAATGCAACAAGAGCCAAGCCCACACAACAAGTTGGAATGAAAATACACAAGTGAAGTGAACACAACATAAAGAACAACAAAAGAAAATGGCCCCTGCAAGACAAAGCCCAATGATGGCCAGTGCTTACCGGTAGGTTGAAGAGATGGGGCTTGCCCATTACTGGTGGACAATAACATTACAGGCAGAACTATTGTCCACCACATCAGAAACAGGACTGATATGGCAAGCCAACTGATGGCTGGAGCTAGGCTGCCTGTGGTGGTAATTGTTACTGATTGCCGTCTCTGTGGAGTAGTGGTTAAGACACACTTCTGGCATTTCGTGAGCACTTTGTCCTGGGTTCGTAACCAGGCTGGAGAGGATTCAACTGGGCGCCAATCCTTAACTGTAACCTGTTCAACCAAGAGTAAAATGGGTACCTAGTTGTTAAACAATTTGTTGTGTCGTATTCTGGGCGAACATAAGATTAAGGACCTGCCCGAAACACTACGCGTGCTGGTGGCTGTACAAGAATGTAAGAACTCTTGTATATATAAATAATAAAATAATAATTAATTTTTAGCTGGTTTGAGTAATGTGAATTATTATTTGCTGATTTCGGTCCTTCATTTTTTGTCAACCCTTCAGTTGTCTGCAACGCTTTGCCAACTCTCTGCAGGGCTTTTCCGGTAGCATGGACAATTGCCACTTGCTCCCTGCACCTCTATGAGAGGGCCTGAATCTGATTCTGCACCCTGGTAGACCATACAAAACTTCCACTACTAATGTAACCTTTTAGCATCGAGCAATCTTGGCAAAATAGCTTCAGGAACCACTGGAGCTTTCCCCAGAAAGTGATGGCCTTCTGTAGGCTACATGTTATAAGGCTTACTAATTTTTAGTAAGTGAAAACCTAAAATATCCATTTTTTTAATATATAGAACTAAATATTTTTGCACAAAGATCTTGGTAATGCATGCCAAGAACAGAATAAGGTAAAACTTGAGATGATTAAAGAATGTTTTGTAATGGTTTTTAATATTTATAAGTGTACAAAATCTGTACTATTCTGAATGACTACTGTTGTGTACAACTCCCAAGAAAAGAAAGACCAACATTACCATGATATCTGGAGTCAAGTTCAAAGTATTGTTATTTTCAGCATCGAGTTCCTGCTGAAAGCGTAGGTCATATCTTCCACGGCCACTGCGAATGAACTTCTTGCACTGGTCCATTACAACATTCTTCCGTTTTTGTGGAACATCACATAAAATGTCTTTGCCAGTGCTTGCAGCCACCTCTGTTACTACATCCAACATGGTATCTGAATTACTAGACGTTTCTTGAACCAACTTCGAAGAATATTCACCTGTATGGTGTGTAATTACTTTCTCATTACATTCCTTAGGCATCACCTCCTCCATCATCTTCTTCTTCTTCTTTAGTTTTCTGGTTTTATTCTTAATATGGTGCATTATATTTTTGCCCTGGGCAGGATATTCTTGGCATCTAAGAGCCAATGCCTCAGATGATAGAGACATCTTATTTTCATTTCCTTCTTCACTTTCTAATAAAGACTGATATTCATTGCTAATTCGTGTTTCCAATATCCCATCTGCAAAAAGAAACCAGCATTGAATGTAATGAAACACCATTTTCTAGGTGAGACCTGGAAGCTCCCCGGAGCTTATCCAGGCTGATATGCATATAATATTAGACTTTGGCATCAGTCAGTGTGGGGTGGAGTTCTTGGGCCTACCGGGGACCATGACCTAGAACCTCAAAGGTACGAGGAGCAATGGCCTATTGAAATGCACATGTGATTTGGAGCATTCTATGTCTGCCATCGACCAAGTCAGGTACCCAGAAAGGTAAGCATCCCAAAGCATCCCAAAACAAACCCCAATTCTGGTTGAAACTACAGTATTACTAAAAGTCAAACAGGTGGACAGAACTCCCCAAAGAGAAACGAGCAAACAAGCATGACGTCACCACGTTGCCGCGCTGCAGTCTGCGCAGCTTTCCCCTCCCAGGGAAGGGGAGCCCTCAGACCCCTCATGCCGGCTACCCAAAACCTCAGTTCTGAGGCTGGATGTCAAAAAAAAAAAAAAAAAAAAAAAAAAAAAAAAAAAAAACAGAGAGAGGGAGGGTTGCCGGTGACCCTCCAGTCGTTCTTCCTCCAGTCGTTGCTCGCTGGCCATTGGCCAACCTACGACGTGGTCGCCACGTCATCGCCAACAACATGGCAAACTTCTCTCATCTCTTTTTCTCTCCTCCTCTTCCTCTCTTGCCCCCCTCTCTCTCCTCTCCTCTCCCTTCTCTCTCTTCCCCCTCATCTCCTCTCCATTCGCTCCCCCATCCCCTTCTCTCTCTCTCTCATATTATATATATATATATTATATATATATATATATATATATATATATATATATATATATATATATATATATATATATATATATGTCGTACCTAGTAGCCAGAATGCACTTCTCAGCCTACTATGCAAGGCCCAATTTGCCTAATAAGTCAAGTTTTCATGAATTAATGTTTTTTTCGACTACCTAACCTAACCTAACCTAACTTTTTCGGCTACCTAACCTAACCTAACTTATAGAGAGAGGTTAGGTTAGGTTAGGTAGGGTTGGTTAGGTTCGGTCATATATATACGTTAATTTTAACTCCAATAAAAAATTGACCTCATACATAATGAAATGGGTAGCTTTATCATTTCATAAGAAAAAAATTAGAGAAAATATATTAATTCAGGAAAACTTGGCTTATTAGGCAAATCGGGCTTTGCATAGTAGGCTGAGAAGTGCGTTCTGGCTACTAGGTACGACATATATATATATATATATATATATATATATATATATATATATATATATATATATATATATATATATATATATATATATATATATGTCGTACCTAGTAGCCAGAACGCACTTCTCAGCCTACTATGTAAGGCCCGATTTGCCTAATAGGCCAAGTTTTCATGAATTAATTGTTTTTCGACTACCTAACCTACCTAACCTAACCTAACCTAACTTTTTCGGCTACCTAACCTAACCTAACTTTTTCGGCTACCTAACCTAACCTACCTATAAAGATAGGTAGGTTAGGTTAGGTAGGGTTGGTTAGGTTCGGTCATATATCTACATTAATTTAACTCCAATAAAAAAAAATTGACCTCATACATAATGAAATGGGTAGCTTTACCACATCATAAGAAAAAAATTTGAGAAAATATATTATTTCATGAAAACTTGGCTTATTAGGCAAATCGGGCCTTGCAAAGTAGGCCAAAAAGTGAGTTCTGGCTACTAGGTACACATATATATATATATATATATATATATATATATATATATATATATATATATATATATATTGTGACGATAATCTCTTATCAGAGATTTAGCCTGCCATTTCTGCGAATCACTCCTGTCCTCATCAACATAAATGATACGTTTTGTGTGGCTAAACGTATTATAAGCTCGCCACACGTACCAGCAACTCCCTCCTTCCCCCCCACTGCTGCACCTGGTCGACGCGCCAACGGCCTAACTAGCGACTGCGACCATCCAGCTTCCTCATTGGCCGCCAACCAACACTCCACTCCGGTCCCCGCCAATCACAAGACCTCACCAGTTATTGTTGGAGTCCCTTACGTTTCTGCCAGCCAGAATATTGTGTGCTCGCAAGCTGTGAACTCCTAAGTGACTCACTCTGTGTGGTCAAGTAGAGGTTCATAGTTAGTGCATATATTCCAGCATTCATATTTTACTTACTTTTGTATGTCAATTCTCCTCCCCATTAACGTAATCTATTTTCATGTTTATATTGTTTATTGTTTTTGCCAGTAAGCCAAGTTTTTGCATTTATTTCAATTTGTGTTTTCTTATTGTTATTAAAATCCATATTTTTTATTATTGCTTTTCGTCTTTACAACCTTACCACAGATTACCAAATCACGCAGTCATTCTTTTTTTTCTCTTTTTTTTTTCTTTTCTTTTTTTTTTATATTATATGTGGCCCAGCAATGACAACTGCTAGTTGGAAGACTGCCGACCACCATTTCCAACTCGATTACCGTCACATATAAATGGGGGCCTGTCCACGGAGTCACCTATAAATGGGGGCCTGTCCAGGGAGTCACCTATAAATGGAGTTCTGTCCACGGAGTCACTATTAAATAGAGATCTGTCCACGGAGCTTCACTCAGGTTTGGTAATTGTGGTAAGCGCACTTGGCTCTTATTTCCCTTGCTTCCATTATTCACATTAATCATTCTTTATTTTATATGGTGCTGTGTATATTGTACATTACGGGAATAGCATATGGTGAGAGTGAGACAACTTTGGATTACGTGGTGACTGTAGGCCGCAGTCATACTCTTAATTGGTCGTCTCCCCCTTCCGTGTTATCCTCCGTGTTTAACATCTTTGTCCCCCAATATTTCTCACTTTTTGACAGATTATCACATAGGTACCCTGGTACTGTGGTCTGTCTCCGGGTCAATAGCACCCAAGTCCTGCAATCCGACTCTAGGAGGAAAAAGAGGGCTTTAGATCCTCTAGCACGAACTATTATTGGCGAATTGGGACCTCGCCGATAGTTCTCGTCACCAGTTGACACATCGCACCCCTACTCGTCGGTCAGACTGATGGTATTTACTTAAGGTAGGGAATTGGCGTTCTTTCTTTTGAGCACAAAAGTTCGCTAATTCTGTAAATACCATATTCAATTTCAGTGGGTACCATTGCTTATGTTCTACAGTGACTCGGCAAGGTATGACTACATTTTTTGGACTACCTCATTTATTTTGAAGCCATTTAGTGTTTCACTTGTATTCTAAAATTAGTTTTCACTAATTAGTAGGATTTTCTTGCCTTTATCCTCCCATAGTGAGTACCAGGTACAAGATTTCCTGCGACCTTATTCATTTACCATCTTGAATTTACTTTAATTATTAATAATTCTCCACAGGATAGGTATCAGTTGCCACGTTTCCTGTTTCTGACACTCGCCACATTCTCACGATATTCATATCCTTTGTTTTGCTATATTTTCACCATGTTCCGCTTACAAGTTTTCAAAGCAGATCCAGAAAGTGAAATAGGGACCTTACGTCACGCTAAGAGGGTCGATTTGTTAACTCTTGCACATGAGTATCACTTAGAAGTTCCTGTTGGAGCCAACAAATTTGCCATTAATAATATGATACTGGATCACCTTGCTGATGAAGGTATTATAGATTCTTCTACCCATGAACAGCACATTATTTCAGATAAAGGTGACTTGAGAGAGATAAAGCTCAAATTGGAACTTGCCAAGATCGAGCTACAGCAACAACAAGAAGCAGCTGCAATCAGAGAGCGTGAAGCTGCCCTAAGAAATGAAGAGCAAGCGCGTGAAGCTGCAATCAGAGAGCGCGAAGCTGCCCTCAGAAAGGAAGAAGCTGCCATCAGGAAGGAAGAACAAACGCGTGAAGCTGCAATCAGAGAGCGTGAAGCTGCAATCAGAGAGCGTGAAGCTGCCCTGAAGAAGGAAGAAAGTGAACGTGAGTTGGCCTTATACAAACAGCGACTCGAGATACAACGCGACCACGACAAACGACAGGCAGAAGCAGCTCTAAACTGTCGTGACCGAGAACTCACGAGGGACGCTGCACACCAAGCTCAACTCCAACAAGCGGCAGCTAGTCTTCCTCCCAGTTTCAATATCTCCCATGCAAGTAAGTTAATGCCCCCGTTCCTCGAAACGGAGGTTGATGTGTTCTTTACCACTTTTGAGACCCTTGCTGTTCAACTTAATTGGCCTGACGACCAATGGGCTACCCTTCTCAGAGTACATTTAACAGGTAGAGCAGCAGTCACACTCAGCACTTTGGCTTCGGAAAACGACTACACCACCCTGAAACAAGCTGTGCTGGACGCCTACCTTCTCTCCACCGAAAGCTATCGACGAAAGTTTCGTGACTACGTCAAGGCAAGTACCACCACCTTCTTAGAATTTGCTAACACCAAACAAAGATATTTCATGAAATGGCTGGAGGCAGCACATGTCTCTACTTTTTCAGAACTTGTCAACCTCATACTGGTTGAAGAATTTTTGAGACGTGTACCTCCTCCTGTCCGCCTATACTTAGCAGACAAGGAAGAGACTGAATTAGTGAAGTGTGCGAAGTCAGCTGACACTTACAGCCTCATCCACCGGCTGACTCCAGATCCTACCAGAAAGTCTTGGTACAGTTACGAGAAAGCGAGCCCAGATCAAGGTACCTCTCAACTGTACTGCAGGTATTGTAGATTATATGGACACTCCATTGATAAATGTAGCAAGTCCCAATCTAAAGGTAATGTCGAACCCCTAAGTCTAAAACTACTCACCCTAAGTCGGTAAGCCTGTAATGAATGTTGGTGTTCATGCTAATGATCTCTCTCTCTTTACCAAGCATCTCTATCCAGGAACTATCTCTACCCGTGGTTCAGATTCAGAGGGACGTTTCGGACTTAAGATCCTGAGGGACACAGCGGCTCTACAATCGATCGTTTTGAAATCGGCTGTGCCCAACGTCGCCTACACAGGAGAGACTGTGTTCATCACTGACCTTACTGCTACAACTCCTTATCCACTTGCCCGAGTTTACCTGGATTGTCCCTTCGGNTGGTGATAGCATTTCAGAGGCCAGCATTTGTGAAAAGGCAAGAAAAGTGTATGAGGACCTTTTAACCCTCAAACCGCGCATATCATATATAAATGATATCAGTGACAAAACCGAAACCGCGCACATCATTTATATATGATTTCGTGTCTAGCGCTATAATTTAAACGCCCCGCCTGGGATAGGGGCAGCTATAGTACAGCCACGACTGATAGTTGCCAGATGCCACCTAGAAAAAAAATCCAGCCCAACATTCTTGGGAGTGAGAGCGTCAGTATTGCACGCAGCACGCAGCACAAGCTCACAGCACCGCTGTTCAGCTTGTGACCACAGCATCGCCTACAAATGCCAAAATATAAGTGATACTGCTATTATTTAGCAGTGATAGTATTACTGAAGCCCCTGACTTTGATAAAACTGACCAGGATTCTGATAACAGCTTGATTGTGGAGATATTTAGCGCTGTGCTCGATGGAGGGAGGAGTACAGCTGTGGAGGGAGGGTTGTGGGCGTCGTCTTCTGACTGTGTGTGGCCACCATTTATTGACTGCACTCACCATACCAGCTTAGTGGTTCGCTATGGTGAACACAAATGTAGATACTTACATATAACGTGTGTATAGTGTGAGATAACAGCGAGAGGAGTAGGTTGGGAGCCGCCATTTTGGTGAGAGAGGTGCTTTGTCTGCACGACTTGGCATGTTTGTTTACTGGTGGCCACTATGGTCTTTGGGGCACCATACCAGCTTATTTGTACAAGTATGGTGAATAAAACAGGTAGATACTTATATATAATGTGTGTATATAGCATAATAACACCACAACCAATATTGTTGGAGAAGAAATATTAGTGCGTGTGGCCTTGAGGGTGGCCGCCGATCAGCTGACTGTGGAGTAGCTACGTCTTTGTGCGTTTACTCACCATATAAGCTTAGATGTACAGTTATGGTGAACAAAACATGTAAATACGTATATATAACGTCTGTGTATAGTGAATAAATGCAAAAACAGTATTGTGGGAGGTAAATGAGGGTGAGTGAGGTGGTGTTGAGGGAGGGCGTGGCAGTGAGTGGCTCGCTGGTGTGTGGCGGCCACTCCTCGTTGCTTTTTGACCCACAAGACCAACTTAGTAGTTCGTTATGGTGAACAAAACATGCAGATACTTATATATAACCTGTGTATATAGTGTAACAACAGCAAAACTATTTGTTTATTGTTTTATGAACATAATAATTGAATCACTTATATGCACACCATAATTTTGAGTACAGCGATGGTTCACACATTTTATAATATAAATATACCACAATTCACTGTATGGAATAATATTACTGCAAAAAAACTAAGAAAAAATCAATCAGAGACATTGAAATAATTAGGAAATAATATATTTGTGGCAACTGCCGTCTGACAGCTCGGGCGGAGTAGACCTCGTCTGGCGAAGGCTCTGCCAACGCCCCTTTTTTGCCACACTTCCCTACCCTACTGCGGCTAAAATATGCTACCTACGATTTTTTTGTTATTTTTTTCGTGATCAGGGAACAAAAATAAACAATTCTATAAGATGAAAGAATTTTTTGGATTTTTTTTTTTTGTTGCGCCTGTGGGTGTGAATTCCATTTGGGCCCCTAGCGGTTTGAGGGTTAAAGATTTTGTGCAGAGTGAGGCATACCTACCACAACAAGTGTTTAATTGTGACAAGACAGGGATATTCTGGAAAAGATTGCCAAAGAAAACATACATTACGAAGGAGGAGAAGTGATTGTCCGGACACAAAGCCTATGAAAGATCGGTTTACTCTTGTGTTGTGTGCTAATGCGAGTGGCGATTTGAAAATTAAACCCTTGCTTGTGTATCATTCCGAAAATCCAAGGGTTTTCAAAAAATGTAATGTGCAAAAACACAAAATGTGTGTGATGTGGAAGGCTAATGCTAAGGCACGGGTGACTAAGCAATTTTTTACTGAGTGGGTGAATGAGGTGGTGTGCCCTGCCATCAAAAAAATATTTGCAGAACAGTTTGCCACTCAAGGCCCTGCTTCTCCTCGACAATCCTCCTGCCCATTCTCCAGGGTTGGAGGATTCATTGATGGAGGAATTTAGTTTTATTACAATAAAGTTCCTTCCTCCCAACACCACTCCTCTACTTCAGCCTATGGACCAGAAAATCATTGCCAATTTTAAGAAACTTTATGAAAGGGCACTTTTCCGGATGTGTCGAAGTGACGGATGGCACACAACTCACCCTCAAAGAGTTCTGGAAAAACCATTTTAACATTTATAGTGCTTTAAAACTTGTTGACAAAGCCTGGCAAGAAGTGACTAAAAACCATGATCTCTGGCTGGAGAAAATTGTGGCCTGAAAGTGTTGCTGAACGAGACTTTGAGGGGTTTGAACCTGAACCTGAAGTGCCTCTTGTTGAGGAAATTGTTTCTCTGGGTTGGCAATTGGGTTTAGAGTTGGATGGTGCTGATGTGGAGGAGCTGGTGGAAGAACACAACGAAGAACTGACCACCGAAGAACTCCAAGCCCTTCAAAAGGAGCAGCAAGAAGAGGCAGCTGAGGAAATTTCTTCAGGGGAAGATGTGCCAGTACAGAATGTCCCTTCCTCAACAATTAAGCAAATGTGTGCAGCATTGGAAGAACTGCAAACTTTTGCTGAAACGACTCACCCAAATCAAGCTGTAGTAGGCCGTTGCCTTAACCTATTCAATGACACTGCGATGCATCACTACAGACAAATGTTAAAACGAAGGGAAAAACAAGTGTCTCTTGACAAATTTGTAGTGAGACAAACAAGCACTGAACCACAACCAGGTCCTAGTGGTATTCAGGCAAAACATAGGAGAGAGAGTACCCCAGAGAAAACATCACTGTCTGATGTGATAATGGACGGGGACTCAAATAATAGTCAAAATATTGGAAAAAATAATAAAAACTAAATGGGTAGAACACCTGGAGAGAAATGATATAATATCAGACAGACAGTATGGTTTTTGATCTGGAAGATCCTGTGTATCAAATTTACTCAGTTTTTATGATCGAGCAACAGAGATATTACAGGAAAGAGATGGTTGGGTTGATTGCATCTATCTGGACCTAAAAAACCAGTGTTGAATGTAATGAAACGCCATTTTCTGGGTGAGTCCCGGAGTCTCCCCGGAGCTATCCATGGCTGATATGGATATTCTAACTATTTTGCATCAGTCAAAGAGGGTGGAGTTCTAGCCTACCGGGGACCACGAGCCAGAACCTGGCCCCCTCAGAGAGGCACGGGGAGCAATGGCCCATAGAATGCACATGTGATTTGGAGCATTCTATATCTGCCATCGACCGGGACAGGCACCCAGAAAGGTAAGCGCCACAAAACAAACCCCTATTCTGGTTAACAACAAAAATTAACAAACGAGTGGACAGAACTCCCCAAAAGAAAAACGAGCAAACTAGCATGACGTCACACGAGCCGCGCCGCATGTCTGCGCAGCTCCCCCCTCCCCGGGAGGGGGAAGGGGGAGCCCCAGACCCCCGCGCCAGCAATCCACACCCCAGTTCCGAGGCTGGATATCAAAACCGCGAAAAACCGCCGACCGTAGGGCGGGAGGGATGCCGGGGAGCCTCCGGGACTCACCCAGAAAATGGTGTTTCATTACATTCAACGCTGGTTTTCTGGGGGGAGCCCCTACGGCTCCCCGGAGCTACCTCACCAAAGATTAAGAAAAAACAAGGGCACTTACCCGGGAGGCGGTCGGTGCTCCACATCTCAAGACGAAGCCGAGACAACGGGCTGCAACCGCCGACCTAAAGCAACACAAGCCCGACTGGGCCCAGGAACGTTAACAAGGTAGCGTGCAGCCAGGACCCTGTTCAACCGCCAAAAGCCCCGAGCCCGAATGTCAGCCCAAGACATATTGCCGAAGACGGCAACAAACTTACGAACGTCATGGGCATGGGGATAGACCGCAGGTTGGCTGGATTTAATAACCCTGCGGACAACCTGAGAGACCCGAACCCGCGAACAGGGAAGAAGGAAACCGGATCAACCCAAAGCGCGTCCCCGGACACAGAAGCCGTGGCGCGCAGATAACGGCGGAGGGCCGCAACCGGACACAACACATGGTGAACCCCCGGCCTGACAAACCACGCATCAACAACCCAAGGACCCCTCCGGAAAGCAGCAGTCTCATTCTTAGCCAGAAAAGAGGGAGACGGCTGCAAACGAACAAACCGAAGACCCCGACCAAAAGAGCAAAAACCTCTGCGCCGGAGAAGAGCATAAAGCTCTGCCACGCGACCCCCAGAGGCTAATGCCAACAGAAAAGAAGCCTTAGCAAAGCAATCTTGAACCGAAGGGGCCACAACAAACCGAGGAGTAGAGAGATAGAAGAGCACTCTGTCCAAAGACCAGGACGGCTCAGGCGGCGCATGAGCAGGCCGGAGGTGAAACAAAGCCCGAGACAGCTTGCGAAACGGCGCAGAAGTAACATCAATACCGAAAGCAAGCTGCAGCGGCTCCGCCAGCGCCGCACGATACGAGGCGACAGTATTAGGCATCAGATGACGGTCCTGAAACAACCAAGAGAGAAAGGACAACACTACCTGAACCGAAAGCGAGGAACAACGACGAAGGGTCAAAAAGAACCGGAAGGACCGCCAGGAAACTTCATACTGCCGCCGAGAAGAAACTCGCAGGTGAGAAACCAACAAGGAAGCCACCTGCTCACCATAAAGATGGTGATAAACACGAGTCAAAAAGACCAAACGCGAAGACTCGCGGAGAAGAGCGAACCAGTCACGTACCGGACGGCCCGATCTCCTGAAAGAGGCGGAGCCGCGGAAAAACCTCCGGGTTCGGACACCGAGCAAGCAGCGCCTGAAACCACGGCTGGGCCGGCCACCAAGGGGCCAAGAGGACCACTCGACCTCGGTAAGTCTCCAAGCGAGCCAAGACCCGGAGCAGCAGCTGAACGGGGGAAAGAGGTACAGGAACCCCCATCTCGACCAGTCCTGCCGAAAGGCGTCGATCCCGACGGCCTCGCAGTCGGGGAAGGGCGCCACGTAAACCGGAAGACGCCTCGACGACGCCGACGCGAAGAGATCCACCTCCGGGCACCTGAACGTCCGGCAGAGCCAACGGAATGAGTCGGCATCGACCGTCCATTCCGTGGACAGGGGAACGAACCTGGACAGGCCGTCCGCCAGGACGTTGGACACCCCCCCCCCCCGCACGTGAACTGCCAGGAGAGCCAAACCCCGAGAACTCAGCAGACGAGTCACCCGAAGCGACCAACCCCAAAGAGCCAAGGACCGCACTGAACCCCCCCGGTTCAGACAATGAACCACCGGGGAGCAGTCCGAATGGAGCCGGATCGTCGATCCGCGGGCGACCCGAACCCTCCGAAGCGCAAACCATACCGCTGCGAACTCCCGCACCGTGCTGTGGGCCCGACGGAAGGACGGACCCCACCGCCACTGGCCGGCCTGGTGAGCACTGGTCACAAAACCCCAGCCTAGAGACGACACGTCCGTGATCACATAGAGCGAGGGCTCGGGTAGGCACCAAGGCACTGAACCCCGAAAAACCCGAAGAGGAAGCCGGCGACGCAGCAGCCGACACAAAGCCCCTGGGGGTCGAATCCAGCAATCGCGAGAGAGGCGGAAGGGACGTCCCCGAAGGAACCAGAACAGCCGACGAAGCCAAACCCGACCTGGCGGGTAGACCAACATCGCGAAGTTCAGGCTGCCGCACAAACTCTCAAGCAACCACCGGGTGACCCGGGAGCCCCCTAGAAACAGACATAGGCGAGACTGCAGCCGACGGAGAGACTCCGGAGGAAGAGACAAGGAAGCGGTCCGAGAGTCCCACACTAGACCCAGCCAGGACCGAACCTGGGAGGGCATCAGACGGGACTTCCGCCAGTTCACCAGGAACCCGAACCTGGCTAGCTGGGAAAGCACCAAATCCCTGGCAAGCAGACACGCGGACCGACTGGGAGCCCAAACCAGCCAGTCGTCGAGGTAAGCCAACATTCGAACCCCTAAGAGACGCAGACGGGCCACCACGACCTGGGTAAGGCATGTGAACACGCGAGGTGCCAGGTTCAACCCGAAGGGGAGACAACGAAAGCGGTAACACTGACACCCCACAACAAAACTGAGCCAGTCCCGGAACCCCACATGAATAGGGACATGCCAATACGCGTCCTTGAGGTCCAGGGACACCATCCAAGCGCCCAGCTCCAACAGAACCCGGACCTGGGACAGAGTGGTCATCCGAAACGAGGGGCAAGAAACCCAAGGGTTCAGACGGGACAAGTCCAGAATGAACTGCAGGTCCGCACAGTCCCGTTTCGGAACTGGAAACAGGCGGGAGACCCACCTGAGGGAAGGAGTCGTTTCGACTACGCCCAAGCGTACCCACACCACTGGAAGAGTTTGAGATTACCAGCGGGGAAGTAAGGAAGTGTTTACTAGAGTTGGATGTGACAAAGGCTATAGGCCCAGATGGAATCTCCCCTTGGATACTAAAGGAAGGAGCAGAAGCACTGTGCCTCCCACTCTCCATAGTGTATAACAAATCACTGGCAACAGGGGAACTGCCAGAAATTTGGAAAGCAGCTAACGTAGTCCCGATATACAAGAAAGGGGATAGACAGGAGGCACTGAACTACAGGCCAGTGTCCCTAACCTGCATACCATGCAAGCTGATGGAGAAGATTGTGCGAAGAAAGCTAGTGGAGCACCTGGAACGAAAGAACTTTGTAACACAGCATCAACATGGATTCAGGGATGGCAGGTCCTGCCTCACAGGGTTACTTGAATTCTACGACCAGGCAACAAAAATAAGGCAAGAGAGAGAAGGGTGGGAAGACTGCATATTTTTGGATTGTCAGAAAGCCTTTGATACAGTGCCACACAAGAGGCTAGTGAAAAAGCTGGAGATGCAGGCTGGAGTGAAAGGGAAGGTACTCCGTTGGATACAGGAGTACCTAAGCAACAGGAGACAACGAGTCAGTGTGAAGGGTGAGGTCTCAGATTGGCGAGACGTTACAAGTGGAGTCCCGCAGGGGTCAGTCCTTGGACCTATACTGTTTCTGATATATGTAAATGATCTCCCAGAGGGTATAGAATCGTTTCTCTCAATGTTTGCCGATGATGCAAAAATTATGAGGAGGATTGAAACGGAGGACGATAGTAGGAGGCTACAGGATGACCTAGACAGACTGAGGGAATGGTCCAACAAATGGCTGTTAAAGTTCAACCCGAGTAAATGCAAAGTAATGAAACTAGGCAGTGGAGATAGGAGGCCAGACACAGGATACAGAATAGGAGGTGAAGTACTTAATGAAACGAACAGAGAGAAAGATCTAGGAGTTGATATCACACCAAACCTGTCTCCTGAAGCCCACATAAAAAGAATAACGTCTGCGGCATATGCGAGGCTGACTAACATCAGAACAGCGTTCAGGAACCTGTGTAAGGAATCATTCAGAATCTTGTACACCACATATGTAAGACCAATCCTGGAGTATACGGCCCCAGCATGGAACCCGTACCTTATGAAGCACAAGACGAAGCTGGAAAAAGTCCAAAGGTATGCCACTAGACTAGTCCCAGAACTAAGAGGCATGAGTTACGAGGAAAGGCTGCGGGAAATGCACCTTACGACACTGGAAGACAGAAGAGTAAGGGGAGACATGATCACAACCTACAAAATCCTCAGAGGAATCGACCGGGTAAACAAGGATAAACTATTCAACACTGGTGGGACACGAACAAGGGGACACAGGTGGAAACTGAGTACCCACATGAGCCACAGAGACATTAGAAGGAACTTTTTCAGTGTCAGAGTAGTTAACGAATGGAATGCATTAGGCAGTGATGTGGTGGAGGCTGACTCCATACACTGTTTTAAATGTAGATATGATAGAGCCCAGTAGGCTCAGGAATCTGTACACCAGTTGATTGACAGTTGAGAGGCGGGACCAAAGAGCCAAAGCTCAACCCCCGCAAGCACAAATAGGTGAGTACAAATAGGTGAGTACACCAAGATGACTTGACAGAGAGCAGGAGAGGAAGCCTGCCCCGTCAGCCCCGAACCCCCTGCAGGAGGCAGAGCCACCCAACGCCACCGCAGGCCACGAGAAACGACTCGAAAAGCCCACAAATCGTGAGACCAGGCGTGAGCGAACAGAGGCAGCCTCCCCTCCATCGCCCCGTCAATGGAGCGAACCACGAAAGGGCCGCTGCCCCTTACGAGAACCCGACCTGCGCGCAGAGCGAACACCGCGCCGACCAAGCACAGGCGGGACCGCAGGCGGCACCGGCACGGAACCCGACACCTGTGGCCCACCCCGACGAGCGGAACCGCGCGCCCTGGTACGACCCCGCCGGGAAGGAACCCCCCGGTTCCCCCGGAGAACCAACAACTCAGACATAGGGCGGCAAGAGGAAGAAGCCTCCTGAATATAACGATTCACCGCAGAAGCCTCAAAAAGCAGAGGACAAAAGGGAGAAGACAACCTAAGAACCAGGGCCCACGCGGATTCCAAGGAGGAAGCAAGGACCGCCTGACGACACGCGAAGCGCGCAGTGAAAAACCGCAGCAACGCCTCCCGCAGGATAGGCGCAAAAAGCTTCAACATGGCAGACAACGCCCGAGCAGCGGAGACCAAGGCGTCAGACCCTGGAACGGCCCCAAGCGCCTCAACATCCTCCGCAAGCCAATCTGAAGATAGCTCCAGGAGGGAAAAGAAACGTAGGACCGAAGCCAAAAAGCCACGAGCGCGCAAATCCTCCGCCACAAGAGCAGCCAACAGGGAAGGAACCTGCACATGGAGCTGCACCGCACCAACATCCCGCAGAAGAGCAGGAGCGAAAAGACACTCATTAAGGTGCTCAAAATTGCCCCCAGGTAAACCTGGACCACCGTCAACGCCTCACGCCACTCAAACACGCGGGTTCGACAGAACGAGTCCCAAGCATCCAGAGAAAACAAGGGGCAGTCTGCAAGCCAGGACGACCCCGGAACCTCATAACGAACCCAGTAAGGACACGAAAATCCAGACCTGAAGGAAGACGGATCCATTATGGAGGCGTACTCCGGGTCACGCAGGAGGGAAGCTGCCAAGGCCGACCGCACCTCAGACGGAGAGATGCGGGAAGCCGAAAACCTCCGGAAAGACGGAACCGAAGGACCCACAGGGACACGGAACCGAACCCGGGGAGGAGCAGAACCCAAGTCCAATTCGTACGCAGAGGGGGGAAAGGAAAACCCCACTCCTTGCAACAGTAAGCCCCGCTCAGAAGGACGGAAAATCCAGGCGGGGTCCAATGGAGCCCAAGGCCCCCAAGTCAGCTCCTCCCCAACCCCAGGAGCCTCTACACCAGGCCCCGGGGCCGAGTCGTCCTCTATAGCCCCGGCCTCACAAGAAAAAGCCGGGGCAGCCAAAAGCTCCGGAAGAGAAGGGGCGCACTGGTCAGACCCCGGAGCAGCGCCAGGAGGAACAGACTCGAATGCCTCCGTAGCCCCCCCGGACGGGGCAACCCCCGAAACTGCCCGAGTCTCTGAAACCTCTAAACCCCACCCCGACCCCGAAGACCTCAGACGCTTGGGGGCCGGAAGTAGGGGGGAGGGGCAGAATGAACCACCAAAGGGGAAGAACAAGGGGGTGCAGGCGGAACCAAGGCCGAAGCGACCAACACCCCCAAGTCCGGGTCCCTAAACACAAAGCGGGGCAGCTGCGGGGCGTCCGAGGAAGCAAGAGTCCGCTCGCGTTGCAATAACCTAAACCTACCTTGCAACGCACGAGCTGCCTGCACCCGAAGTGATTCATCAGCAGACTGGGTGAATTGAGTCACAAACAAGCAACATAGCTCGCAGGACTCGGGGTCGAATGTGTCACCGACCCAACAGGCAGCATGACGGAGGCAAAAACAATGAGAGTCACCCTGAGACAAGGGGATAGAGCAACCCTCAAACTCACACACAGCGAGAGGGGACGCAAGGGTCTCCTCCATTGGACCCAAGAGCCCCCACGGGGTTTTCCAGGGCCCCTAGACTGGGTCTGCTAAGGGTTATCCCAGGCAGGGCACTGCTAACCGGCTACCCAAACTACCAAACAATCTGCTAAAAGCTGAACCCATGGGACGTGTCCACTCGCGAGGGCGAAGCAGGGGGTGCCACCACACAACCGATCCTAATATAAGGGGAACAAGGCAGATCCCCCTACCAGGCAAAAAGAAAAGAAAAACCACCCAAGTGGACAACGTACCCAGAGGGAACAGAACCGGCCACTGTTATAGGTGAAAACTAGCTATGCAGTGCCCTGCGCCCCACCAGTGCTATAACTACCACTTACCCCATGGTAAACAAGGGAGTAAAACCCCCAAACCCTCAGGGCGGCCAAACGCCAAGCAGCGAAAAGCCAACAGAGGTAGACCCAAGGTGACTTGTGGAAGGTAACCCCAAGCCCCAAAGGCGGTACTTACAGGGCACTCAGGGAAGGTGACCCTAAGCACATGCAGCCCGAGTACCTGAGAATACTACTCCCAGCTCACACGACCACCGTAAGAGCAGCACTGTGTGCAAGAAAGAACAGAACAGAACAGAAAGAAAGAAAGAACAGAAAGAACTGCACAGAACAGTGCAAGAAAGATATGCAACTCACCTATGCACAAGTGGCCAAGGAGAAGAAAAGAATTGAAGAAGCTGTAAAGGAAGTCAAACACTGCAGCAACCAAGATAAAACAAACATTAGGCTAGAAGTGAGAAAAGAATTGGCATCTAACCCGAAGTTGGTGCAAAACACAGTTGATCGGAGTAAGTCCCTGATCATTTTTGGTTGCAAAGAAAAGGAGATAACATCTAGGTCAGAAAGAGCTGTCGAAGAAGCTAAAGTAGTAGATAAAATTGTTGGCCTCGTAGAAGGTCTCACTACCATAGAGAATGTGTGCGACTACAGGAGAATAGGCAGGTACGTAAAAGGGAAAGATCGACCTTTGAGGATCACCCTAAACGGTGCCAAACAGATGGAAGAAGTACTAAGGAATGCTAGAAAATTGCAAAGTGATGAGGTTGGGAAAGGGTGGTCGTTAAGACGAGATCTTTCAAAAGAAGACAGAGAGAAGCTGAAACTGAACCTCGCCGAGGCAAAACGTTTAAATGAGAACAGGAATGAAGAAGAAATCAATTCTTTTTTCTACAAAGTGTTAGGGGTAGGCAAACCAGTAAAGTGGTACATAAAGGCAAACCAACAAAATCAATAGAGAGAGGAGGAGTGAAGAATAAGGAGAGGGGGAACAAGTTCCTAAAGATTGCATACACCAACATAGATGGAGTAAGGTCAAAGATACTGGAGTTAAGTGATATAATACAGCTGCAGACACCAGACATTGTTGCACTCACGGAGACAAAACTTGAAGATGTTATTTTAAACGAGGTCATATTCCCAAGGGGCTACTCAATTTGGAGACGGGACAGAAAAATTAGGAAAGGCGGTGGCGTTGCTGTGCTGGTAAAAGAACACCTAAAGGTGAAGGAAATAATGACTGCCAATCCACAAGAAGTTGACATAATAGCACTAGAGATCTGTCATGAGGATGATAAACTAATGATAATAAATGCATATAGTCCACCGCCAAGCAGCACATGGTCAAAGGAGGAGCTAGATAGTAAACGAGAAGGTCTTATAACGATAATGAGAGAGATTATAGCGAGAGCGGATAACGATAGATCACGACTGTTGATAGTAGGTGACTTCAACTTGAAATCCATAGACTGGGAAGCATATGAAGCTAAAACAGAAGATTTTTGGACCTGTAGATTTGTAGACCTCATCCTGGAAACATTCTTGTATCAACATGTTAAACAAGCTACGAGGATGAGGGAAGGGGACGTTCCCTCCATGCTAGATTTGATATTTACCAGGAAGGAGGAAGAGATATTTGACATTCAGTACCTTCCTCCCTTGGGTAAAAGTGAGCATGTCTTTTTGGGAATAAAGTATGCAATGCGTTATAAGCTGGAAGAAAATAAAGAGGTTGAAGCAGTTGAGAAACCAGACTTCAGGAGAGGACATTATGGCCACCTTAGAAATTTTTTTAGTGAGTATAATTGGACAGACTTGATGCTAGGCAAGGAAGTGAATGAGATGTATGTCAAGTTTAGTGAAATATATGATAAAGGCACAAAAAATTTATACCAAAACAGAGATGCAGAACTAGAAAACAGGATTGGTTCAATAGAAATTGCGAGAGGGCTAGAGACCAAAAGACACAAAATTGGAACCAATACAGGAAGAGGCCGAACCCCCAAACATACCAGCGATACAAAGATGCGAGAAACAACTACACGGCAGTGAGGAGAGAGGCAGAAAGAGATTTTGAAAAAGGGATTGCAGACAAATGTAAAACAGAACCAGGTCTATTCTATAAATTCATAAACAACAAATTGCAGGTAAAGGATAATATTCAGAGGTTGAAAATGGGAAATAGATTCACGGAAGATGAAAAGGAAATGTGTGAAACACTAAACGAAAAGTTCCAAAGTGTGTTTGTACAAAATGAAATCTTTAGGGAACCAGACACAATAAGAATTCCCGAGAACAACATAGAGCACATAGAGGTGTCTAGAGACGAAGTGGAAAAAATGCTAAAGGAGCTAGGTAAGAACAAAGCAGTTGGTCCGGATGGAGTTTCACCATAGGTTCTGAGAGAATGTGCACCTGAGCTCAGCATTCCACTTCAACTGATTTTTCAGGCATCCCTGTACTCACCTAGTTGTACTCACCTAGTTGTGCTTGCGGGGGTTGAGCTCTGGCTCTTTGGTCCCGCCTCTCAACCGTCAATCAACAGGTGTACAGTTTCCTGAGCCTAATGGGCTCTATCATATCTACACTTGAAACTGTGTATGGAGTCAGCCTCCACCACATCGCTTCCTAATGCATTCCATTTGTCAACCACTCTGACACTAAAAAAGTTCTTTCTAATATCTCTGTGGCTCATTTGGGCACTCAGTTTCCACCTGTGTCCCCTAGTGCGTGTGCCCCTTGTGTTAAACAGCCTGTCTTTATCAACCCTGTCGATTCCCCTGAGAATCTTGAATGTGGTGATCATGTCCCCCCTAACTCTTCTGTCTTCCAACGAAGTGAGGTTTAATTCCTGCAGTCGCTCCTCGTAGCTCATACCTCTCAGCTCGGGTACTAGTCTGGTGGCAAACCTTTGAACCTTTTCCAGTTTAGTCTTATGCTTGACTAGATAGGGACTCCATGCTGGAGCCGCATACTCCAGGATTGGTCTGACATATGTGGTATATAATGTTCTGAAAGATTCCTTACACAAGTTTCTAAAGGCCGTTCTTATGTTAGCCAACCTGGCATATGCTGCTGATGTTATCCTCTTGATATGAGCTTCAGGGGACAGGTCTGGCGTGATATCAACCCCCAGGTCTTTCTCTCTCTCTGACTCTTGAAGTATTTCATCTCCCAAATGATACCTTGTATCTGGTCTCCTGCTTCCTACCCCTATCTTCATTACATTACATTTGCTTGGGTTAAACTCTAACAGCCATTTGTTCGACCATTCCTGCAGCTTGTCCAGGTCTTCTTGAAGTCTCAAGCTGTCCTCCTCTGTCTTAATCCTTCTCATAATTTTGGCGTCGTCAGCAAACATTGAGAGGAATGAGTCTATACCCTCTGGGAGATCATTTACGTATATCAGAAACAGGATAGGTCCAAGTACAGAGCCCTGTGGGACTCCACTGGTGACTTCACGCCAGTCTGAGGTCTCACCCCTCACTGTAACTCTCTGCTTCCTATTGCTTAGGTACTCCCTTATCCACTGGAGCGCCCTACCTGTTACTCCTGCCTGTTTCTCCAGCTTATGCATCAACCTTTTATGGGGTACTGTGTCAAAGGCTTTCCGACAGTCCAAAAAAATGCAGTCCGCCCACCCTTCTCTTTCTTGCTTAATTCTTGTCACCTGATCGTAGAATTCTATCAAGCCTGTAAGGCAAGATTTACCCTCCCTGAACCCATGTTGATGGGTTGTCACGAAGTCTCTTCTCTCCAGATGTGTTACTAGGTTTTTTCTCACAATCTTCTCCATCACCTTGCATGGTATACAAGTTAAGGACACTGGCCTGTAGTTCAGTGCCTCTTGTCTGTCACCCTTTTTGTATATTGGTACTACATTAGCAGTCTTCCATATTTCTGGTAGGTCCCCCGTTTCCAGTGACTTACTATACACTATGGAGAGTGGTAAGCAAAGTGCTCCTGCACACTCTTTCAATACCCATGGCGAGATTCCATCCGGCCCAACAGCTTTTCTCACATCCAGCTCCAATAGGTGCTTTTTGACCTCATCTCTTGTAATTTCGAACCTATCCAAGGTCACCTGGTTTGCTGCCACCTCTCCCAGCGCCGTGATATCTCCCTCCTGTGTACAGGAGCTGTAGCTGATGTGTGGAAAAAGGCTAACATAGTTCCAATCTACAAAAGTGGAAACAGGGAAGACCCCCTTAATTATAGACCTGTATCATTGACAAGTGTAATAGTCAAAATATTGGAAAAAATAATTAAAACTAAATGGGTAGAACACCTGGAGGAAAACGATATAATATCAGACAGACAGTATGGTTTTCGATCTGGAAGATCCTGTGTAACGAACTTGCTCAGTTTTTATGATCGAGCCACAGAGATTTTACAAGAAAGAGATGGTTGGGTTGACTGCATCTATCTGGACCTAAAAAAGGCTTTCGACAGAGTTCCCCATAAGAGGTTGTTCTGGAAACTGGAACATATTGGAGGAGTGACAGGTAAGCTACTAACATGGATGAAAAATTTCCTAACTGACAGAAAAATGAGGGCCACGATCAGAGGCAAGGTATCGGATTGGAGGAATGTCACGAGTGGAGTACCTCAGGGTTCCGTTCTTGCACCGGTAATGTTTATTGTCTACATAAACGATCTACCAGTGGGAATACAGAATTACATGAACATGTTTGCTGATGATGCTAAGATAATAGGGAAGATAAGAAACCTAGATGATTGTCATGCCCTTCAAGAAGACCTGGACAAAATAAGTATTTGGAGCAACACTTGGCAAATGGAATTTAATGTGAATAAATGCCATGTTATGGAATGTGGAATTGGAGAACATAGACCCCACACAACCTATAAATTATGTGAGAAATCTTTAAAGAATTCTGATAAAGAAAAGGATCTAGGGGTGGTTTTAGATAGAAAACTGCCACGAGGACCACATTAAGAACATTGTGCGAGGAGCCTATGCTACACTTTCTAACTTCAGAATTGCTTTTAAATACATGGATGGAGAAATACTAAAGAAATTGTTCACGACTTTATTAGACCAAAGCTGGAATATGCAGCGGTTGTATGGTGCCCATATCTTAAGAAGCACATCAACAAACTGGAAAAGGTACAACGACATGCCACTAAGTGGCTCCCAGCACTGAAGGACAAGAGCTATGAGGAGAGATTAAAGGCATTAAACATGCAAAAACTAGAAGATAGAAGAAAAAGAGGTGATATGATCACTACATTCAAAATAGTAACAGGAATCGATAAAATTGATAGGGAAGAATTCCTGAGACCCGGAACTTCAAGAACAAGAGGTCATAGATTTAAACTAATGAAACAAAGCTGCCGGAGAAATATACGAAAATTCAGTTTTGTAAACAGAGTGGTAGACGGTTGGAACAAGTTAAGTGAGAAGGTGGTGGAGGCCAAGACCGTCAGTAGTTTCAAAGCGTTATATGACAAAGAGTGCTGGGAAGACGGGACACCACGAGCGTAGCTCTCATCCTGTAACTACACTTAGGTAATTACACTTAGGTAATTACTGAAAAACAATTCACAGCACTGAGACAAGACTGGAGCTGGAGCCACACGACCATGCACGATCCCATCAGCCGAGGAACTGGGGTGTGGATTGCCGGTGCGGGGGTCTGGGGCTCCCCCTTCCCCCTCCCGGGGAGGGGGGAGCTGCGCAGACATGCGGCGCGGCTCGTGTGACGTCATGCTAGTTTGCTCGTTTTTCTTTTGGGGAGTTCTGTCCACTCATTTGTTAATTTTTGTTGTTAACCAGAATAGGGGTTTGTTTTGTGGCGCTTACCTTTCTGGGTGCCTGTCCCGGTCGATGGCAGATATAGAATGCTCCAAATCACATGTGCATTCTATGGGCCATTGCTCCCCGTGCCTCTCTGAGGGGGCCAGGTTCTGGCTCGTGGTCCCCGGTAGGCTAGAACTCCACCCACATCGACTGATGCAAAATAATTAGAATATCCATATCAGCCATGGATAGCTCCAGGGAGCCGTAGGAGCTCCCCCCAGAAAAGGCTTTCGACAGAGTTCCACATAAGAGGTTGTTCTGGAAACTCGAAAATATTGGAGGGGTGACAGGTAAGCTTCTAACATGGATAAAAAATTTTCTGACTGATAGAAAAATGAGGGCAGTGATCAGAGGCAATGTATCGGACTGAAGAAATGTCACAAGTGGAGTACCACAGGGTTCAGTTCTTGCACCAGTGATGTTTATTGTCTACATAAATGATCTACCAGTTGGTATACAGAATTATATGAACATGTTTGCTGATGATGTTAAGATAATAGGAAGGATAAGAAACTTAGATGATTGTCATGCCCTTGAAGAAGACCTGGACAAAATAAGTACATGGAGCACCACTTGGCAAATGGAATTTAATGTTAATAAATGCCATGTTATGGAATGTGGAATAGGAGAACATTGACCCCACACAACCCCTATATTATGTGAGAAATCTTTAAAGAATTCTGATAAAGAAAGAGATCTAGGGGTGGTTTTAGATAGAAAGCTATCACCTGAGGACCACATAAAGAATATTGTGCGAGGAGCCTATGCCACGCTATCTAACTTCAGAATTGCTTTTAAATACATGGATGGCGATATACTAAAGAAATTGTTCACGACTTTTGTTAGGCCAAAGCTAGAAATATGCAGCGGTTGTGTGGTGCCCATATCTTAAGAAGCACATCAGCAAACTGGAAAAGGTGCAAAGACATGCTACTAAGTGGCTCCCAGAACTGAAGAACAAGAGCTACGAGGAGAGGTTAGAGGCATTAAATATGCCAAAACTAGAAGACAAAAGAAAAAGAGGTGATATGATCAGTATCCACTCAATTTAACAACCTATATGGGGCTGTACCCTAGTCGTTATTTCCGGAGCTCCGTTATTTCCGAAGTTAAGTCGGGTCGGGTAATTTTTCAAGTAACATTTAGGTAGGATATATTTTATACTGTATAACTGAAATTAAATAAAGTTCATTGTGTAATTGCGTTCCAATTTAGTGCCACGCCGACGATTAAGCCAGCTGGTGGCTGCTGCATGGATGATGTGTGAACACGGTCTGATCAAGTCCAGATGGGTGGGAAAAAATTGGTTCATTCCTTTGTATTGCAAAATATTTCAGGTATCATCAGTGATTGTTAATATTTTCTCAATAAAACTTTAGGGATGTGTTTTGTTTTACCCTGAACAGTGCAGGTAATGTATTTTTAATGTTATGACACAGACTGTGGCGGCCAGGCCATAACAATGGCGATCGAGACTTGTCACTGAGAGCTAGCCAAGACGAAATATTTTGAGCTCACCTTTTCTCTGCTAATGATAGAATATACATTTGCAGAGATTAATATGTAGCTTTTGTTGAAAAAAAAACTATGTTGAAATACTATAATAAAATTGGTAAATTGACTTACTTTTAATGAAGCTGAAGATTACGTCATCCTCTGCAGCACTTGTTTTATATTGTTCAGTACTATATACAGGGTACATACAGTATGAACACTTATTTTCAGGCATTCACTTCACACAACAGCTAGCCTTACTACTAATTCAAATGAGTTCTAATTCTAATTCACAGTTGAAAATTGTTTCTACTGTATATTTACACTGTACAGTATCGTTTTGTCAAGGCTTAAATAATCATTAACACTTACAATACTGTACTCTATCAACACTTTTTACACTAATTTATATGCCTTTCAATCATATTTTATATCGTTAGTGGAGGCTACACGACTTTTGATGGGAATTCAGCATCAGCGGGTGCAGCATAGCTTGCAGAGCATTCGTTGCCGGTGGAGGCTGCACAACTTGTCGATGGGAATTCAGCATCAGCGGGTGCAGCATAGCTTGCAGAGCATTTGTTGCCAGCGGAGGCTGCACGACATGCTGATGGGAATTCAGTATCGGCGGGTGCAGCATAGCTTGCAGAGCATTCGTTGCCAGCGGAGGCTGCACGACATGCTGATGGGAATTCAGCATTGGCGGGTGCAGCATAGCTTGCAGAGCATTCGTTGCCAGCGGAGGCTACACGACATGTTGATGGGAATTCAGTATCGGCGGGTGAAGCATAGCTTGCAGAGCATTCGTTGCCGGCGGAGGCTGCACAACTTGTCGATGGGAATTCAGCATTGGCGGGTGCAGCATAGCTTGCAGGGCATTCGTTGCCAGCGGAGGCTGCACGACATGCTGATGGGAATTCAGCATCGGCGGGTGCAGCATGGCTTGTAGGGCACACGTTGCCAGCGGATGCTGCATGACTTGTTGAATTCCCAGTGGGTGCTTTCACAAACCGTAGAAATCATGAATTTATCTATTTTTGTCTGAATCTGATTTTCTCTGGCTAATATTCTGAGACATTGCTCTCAGCCGCGCGAGTTAACAGTAAACAAAGCGGTCACATGGCCAGGCGCAGTACGTTCTAGGTCCGTGGGAAAAAAAATACCTATTGCGTATACTATAAAAGGTATTTAATAAGAAAACAAAGAATTTTGTTTAATAACAATTGTTTTAAAATATTTTATTAATAATAATTTAGAATTTTCTTCATAAAACTGAATCATTTTGAAAGAAAGTTAAGATTTAATATACCACTCTGGATGATCGCCTGGTCGCCATGTGAGGGGCTGCCGATGCCAATACAAACCCAATAAAGACCGTCGGTAATATCGACCGCCAGACCGGTATAGGAGGCTTCAGATACCAGGCTCCCAAACCGGTCGTTAATACCGGCAGATCGGTATAAAAGAGGCCGTTAAATTGAGTGGATACTGTACATACAAAATAGTAACAGGAATTGATAAAATCGATAGGGAAGATTTCCTGAGACCTGGAACTTTAAGAACAAGAGGTCATAGACATAAACTAGCTAAACACAGATGCCGAAGAAATACAAGAAAATTCACTTTCGCAAACAGAGTGGTAGACGGTTGGAACAAGTTAGGGGAGAAGGTGGTGGAGGCCAAGACCCGTCAGTAGTTTCAAAGCGTTATATGACAGAGTGCTGGGAAAACGGGACACCACAAGCGTAGCTCTCATCCTGTAACTACACTTAGGTAATTACACTTAGGTAATTACAGGTTACAATTAATAATTCCTTCATATGACAAGTTGGATCACACAAGTGGACCACACAACAAGTGAAGCATATTAACCAAACACCAGCCAGAGTGGTCCACACAAGTGAACGACTGTGAGAACATGATTTTCGTTGACTGATTTGTGGCACATGTATCTTTGAGGATTAATTTAAAGGGTGAAGCATGAATAGCTAGCTAATGTGTTGAAATCTTCTTATATACATTTTCTGTGATGAAACAAGATGAGTGAGAGTGGGCAGATAAAGGAATACAGTACTGTACTGTAAACATCACTTTACGGTGAGGTTTCACTCACTTTTGTCTGTGTCGTCATAGTTCAGTGACCCATGACTTTGATAGTTTCAGATTAATAAATCTTTTCTAAAACCGGTGTTTTAATATCTCTTTATTATTTTAATTAAACTAAAACTAAATACAGTATAACAAAAAAATATACTGTAATATGATAGACACCTGCTATTTGAGAAATTACACATGTTATTGGCACAACAACTCCAGCGCGAGTAAATGTGTCAAATCCGTGTGCACACATCACTATGTGTGTTTCGTTCGATTTTGTCGACACAGTTCAGTGTCCTACGGCTTCGAAATAATAAAATTAATAAATCAGGTATAAAATATTTTTTTTTAACTAGAAGGGGTACCACCTCTGTTGTAAGCGTAGGGACCCATGGCCTCGGAGAAGAAAATAAAGAGTACTCAAGAGAAGACCTTGTGGATCCTCACTGAACACTAATATTTTCTTCTCTTACCACTCCTATTCTATTGGTATATGTGGAAATATATCTAACTTTATTTGAAAATGTCATTATACAAAAAGGGTTACAACATTGGTTACATGCAGGGTACAAGGCTACTTGTCTCAAGTTGTAGAGCTCCTCCAGCTCCTCAGATGGCGGGCAGGAACCATGGATGCAGTGAGCATTTCCTCGCTGGACTCTCTAAACTCTAAAATGAGTATTTTTTATAGCTCTTATTATCGTCATAATGATGCTAAACTAAATATATAACCCAAAAATATATAATTTGATGTAACTCCCATATTTGAGAAATTTATGTTATTGGATCTGGCTTAAACACCAGCCTACTGTTGGGTGTATAGACCTAGTCTGCATTCATACAGTAGGCACCTAGTGCCATTAGCTTTGTCTGCGAGTGACGTGTTTGTTCGCCGGTAGAAGAATAATAATGGAATTTACCATTTTTTGACTACAGCTGTATTTTTATACAACAAGATGTCTCAGGAGCTTGCTAAATAGTGCCTTATTAGTGCCAAAAATAAGTCAATATTTTGCAAGAACTAGTAGCAGAAAATCAACCAGCACAGCCGTACCCAGCACGAGCACAGCCCTACCCACATCTACAAAACCGTACCGTATCTACAAAAGTGGAAGCAGGGAAGACCCCCATAATTATAGACCAGTATCATTGACAAGTGTAATAGTTAAAATATTGGAAAAAATAATTAAAACTAAATGGGTAGAACACCTGGAGAGAAATGATATAATATCAGACAGACAGTATGGTTTTCGATCTCGAAGATCCTGTGTATCAAATTTACTCAGTTTCTATGAGCGAGCAACAGAGATATTACAGGAAAGAGATGGTTGGGTTGACTGCATCTATCTGGACCTAAAAAAGGCTTTCGACAGAGTTCCACATAAGAGGTTGTTCTGGAAACTGGAAAATATTGGAAGGGTGACAGGTAAGCTTCTAACATGGATGAAAAATTTCCTAACTGACAGAAAAATGAGGGCCGTAATCAGAGGCAAGGTATCGGATTGAAGGAATGTCACGAGTGGAGTACCACAGGGTTCAGTTCTTGCACCGGTAATGTTCATTGTCTACATAAATGATCTACCAGTGGGAATACAGAATTACATGAACATGTTTGCTGATGATGCTAAGATAATAGGGAAAATAAGAAACCTAGATGATTGTCATGCCCTTCAAGAAGACCTGGACAAAATAAGTATATGGAGCAACACTTGGCAAATGGAATTTAATGTGAATAAATGCCATGTTATGGAATGTGGAATTGGAGAACATAGACCCCACACAACCTATAAATTATGTGAGAAATCTTTAAGAATTCTGATAAAGAAAGGGATCTAGGGGTGGTTTTAGATAGAAAGCTGTCACCTGAGGACCACATTAAGAACATTGTGCGAGGAGCCTATGCTACACTTTCTAACCTCAGAATTGCTTTTAAATACATGGATGGAGAAATACTAAAGAAATTGTTCATGACTTTTATTAGACCAAAGCTGGAATATGCAGCGGTTGTATGGTGCCCATATCTTAAGAAGCACATCAACAAACTGGAAAAGGTGCAACGACATGCCACTAAGTGGCTCGCAGAACTGAAGAACAAGAGCTACGAGGAGCGATTAGAGGCATTAAATATGCAAAAACTAGAAGATAGAAAAAAAAAGAGGCGCTATGATCACTACATTCAAAATAGTAAAAGGAATCGATAAAACTGTTAGGGAAGAATTCCTGAGACCCGGAACTTCAAGAACAAGAGGTCATAGATTTAAACTAACGAAACAAAGCTGCCGGAGAAATATACGAAAATTCACTTTTGTATACAGAGTGGTAGACGGTTGGAACAAGTTAAGTGAGAAGGTGGTGGAGGCCAAAACCGTCAGTAATTTCAAAGCATTATATGACAAAGAGTGCTGGGGAGACGGGACACCACGAGCGTAGCTCTCATCCTGTAGCTACACTTAGGTAATTACTCTTAGGTAATTACACACACACACACTCACACAATATGTACAAATTTTTGCACCATTATTGGACATTTATTAGTCTTGGAGAGTGTGATATTCGTTGAAACAGATGACAGAGCACGGAGGGACTTCACAAGCTTCGCACTATGTTAACACCATTTTACAGTTCTGTGCCCCTTTTTGTGTTGTCTTGCACACAATGCACTCAAGCTGGCTTATTGCACACTTTCCGGTTGGTGGTAAATTCCTGATTTTTGTGTATCAGAAAGGCCTCCCTAAAAGGGAGCCTGGTGTAATACTGGGTTCACAATGGACCTTTATATGCCAGGAATTACTTTGCCAAACTTTTCCAGTAATTGTCACTACAGTAAAACTGAATGCATGGAAATTTCGTTTACCACCAGTTTTCACAAGATACATATTGTAACTGTTCAGCATTGTTACGTCAACAAGGTGGAAAAACATTTTCTTGGGCCACCTCACCGTTTTTCGTACACATTCGATTGGCCCTAACATCGTATTACATTTATCCACCAAACGCTTGTTTATGTTGTAGTCCAAAACACAATCTGGCTTGTATATTATTTGTCTGATGGTTTTGTTCACCTTGCCATTGTCCAGCATTGTCCCACTGTGAATGGGGCTCAACATGTTCACTTCATGCCTGTCTTTCCACCGCACTGAAAGCATTCCACCAGTTTTTCTTAGCTTGCAATCACCTAGCTGCATAGCAATGTCAAACACAGACATTTCCCATTGTTTTGCCATTACTGTGCCACACACTCCAATTATCAAGCAAGAACCTAGTTAGTAGGGGACTGGTTTAATAGTTATCCGAGTATAATATGTAGC
Organism: Procambarus virginalis; assembly: GCA_020271785.1. Classification (NCBI taxonomy): domain Eukaryota; kingdom Metazoa; phylum Arthropoda; class Malacostraca; order Decapoda; family Cambaridae; genus Procambarus; species Procambarus virginalis. The sequence goes on from WNGS01002428.1 coordinate 57,880, forward strand.
CTATGTTCAGCCGTGGTGCAAGCAGTGTCTTCACCACACTACCTGTGAAACCATGTTAGTCATTAGATGGAATGTCTACATTGGTAGCAGAATACAGAATCATGTGTAACACAATTCCTGTTTCACAGTCACAGAGAACAAAGAATCTCAGTCAAAATCTGTATTCGTGATTTGTTCATTTGATGCATCATGCTATTGTGATTTCTGTGTGTAGTGTAAAATCTGTGGCGTTTGGAGGAATATACTGCTTGAAGGCAACACGTCCTTTGAAAAGCACAAGGGATTCATCAATCGTCAGCTTCTGAACTGGTACATAGAAATCTCTGAGCTTCCCAACAAGTTCATTCAGAACGTGCCTCACCTTCCATAGCCTATCATCCTGTGTCTGGTCTTCATTACTTGCAAAATGAAGACACCTGAGGATAATCACAAATCTGTCTCTTAGACATATATTTGCCAAACAGTGGTGTTGGAACAGTCTGGCTTTTTCTCTAATAGTCTATGAGGACGTGTTTGACACAATGTTTCATCAACATACAGTGCAAAAAACCAGCGATGAATGTAATGAAATGTCATTTTCTGGGTGAGACCCGAAGGCTCCCCCGGAGCTATCCAGGCTGATATGCTAATGTCAGACTTTGGCATCAGTCATGTGTATGGAGTTCTGTGGGCCTACCGGGGACTACGAGCCAAAACCTGGCCCCCCTCACTGAGGCATGAGAAGCAATGGCCTATAGAAACCCCCATGTGGTTGGAAGTATTCTTTGTCTGCCATTGACCGGGTTAGGCACGCAGAAAGATAGGCCTCCCAAAACAAACCCCTATTCTGGTGAAAATTGCTGCAAAAAGCCGAACAAGTGGATAGAACTCCCCCAAACAGAAATGAGTACGACGTTACCCGTCGCTGCGACGCCATCTGCACAGCTCCCCCCGTCCCAAGAGGGAGAAGGGGGAGCCCCAGACCCCCGCGCCGGCCATCCACATCCCAGTTCTGAGGCTGCATATCAAACACGCAACAAAAAAATGCTGACTGGAGGCAGGGAGGGTTGCCGGGGAGCCTCCGAGTCTCACCTAGAAAATGGCGTTTCATTACATTCGATGCTGGTTTTCTGGAGGAGCCCCGTTGGCTTCCCAGAGTTACCTATCNTGTGGAATGACCTCCCCATCCATGTTAAAGACTGTACCTCTCTCAACCAGTTTAAGAAAAAAACTAAACACTACCTTATAAATTCCCTGTAACCTACCTTACCCCTCTAGTTCACCCATGTCTTATTTTTTAATCAACGCTGTTTGTCAACCTTTTGTATTGTGCGCTTTTTCAGTCATGTTCCCCCTTTTTTTTATCTTTATTTGTATTTGTTCTCAACACATTTTATTCTTTATGCTCTATTAGTATTAAGTTCTAGATATAATGTTCTTCCTGCCCGAAACGCATTGCGTAATAGTGGCTTTAGGCATTGTATGTACTAGCTCTACCTATAATTCGATCCATTAATGTAACCTCACTTGTATGTATATACCTTACCTGAATAAAATAAACATTTATTTATTTATTTATTTATTTATTATATAACGTGTGTATAGAGGGTATAAACAGCAAGAGGAGTAAGTTGGGAGCCGCCATTTTCGTGAGGGAGGAGCGTCATCTGCATGACTTACAGTTGTTTACTGATGACCACGATGGTCTTTGGGCACCATACCACTTTACTTGTACAAGTATGGTGAATAAAACAGGTAGATATTTTATATAATGTGTGTATAGGGGTATAAACAGCAAGAGGAGTAGGTTGGGAGCTGCCATTTTGGTGAGGGCGGTGGCATTGCCTGCACAATTATCATGTTTACTTGTGACCACGATGGTCTTTGGGCATCATACCAGTTTACTTGTACAAGTATGGTGAATAAAACTGGTAGATATTTATATATAATGTGTGTATATAGCGTAATAACACCACAAACAGTATTGTTGGAGGAGAAATATTAGTGCGTCTGGCCTTGAGGTCGGTAGAAATCAGCTGACTGTGTGAGTAGCTATGTCTTTGTGCCTTTACTCACCATACAAGCTTAGATGTACAGATATGGTGAACAAACATGTAAATACTTATATATAACGTCTGTATATAAAAGCAAAAACAGTATGGTGGGTGGAGAATGGTGGCAAGTCAGGTGAGGTGAGGTGAGGGAGGGAGGGAGTGGCAGCCAGTGGCGGCCTGCCACTGGCTGCCACTGCCACTGCCACTCAGCATACCAACTTAGTGGTTCGTTACGGTGAACACGAATGTAGATACTTATATATAGCGTCTGTATATAGTGAATAAGGGCAAAAACAGTATTGTGGGAGGAGAGTTTGGGTGAGTCAAGTGACTTGAGGGAGGGCGTGAGTGGCTGGCTGGTACACGGTGGTCACTCCTCGTTACTTTTTGATTCATAATATCAACTTAGTGGTTTGTTATGGTGAACAAAACATGCAGATACTTATATATAACCTGTGTATATAATGTAATAACCGACAAAGTATTTGTTCACTGTTTGATGAACATAATTGAATCAACAACATGCACAGCATATTTTTGAGTACAGCGATGATTCACTCATTTTATTATATAAATATATCACACTACACACTATTGAATAATATTACAGCAAAAAACTACGAAAAATCAATCAGAGACATTGAAATAATTAGGTAATTATCTCTTTGTGGCAACTCCGGCCTGACAGCTGGCGATCAACAGACCGCCTGGGACGCACGCTGAGTCAGCGCCTATTTTTTGCCAGACTTCCCCGCCCTATAGTGGGCAATATATGCCACTTACGATTTTTTTTATTTTTCCGGTGATCAGTGAACACAAATTAACAGGTTAGGAAGAAAAAATATTTTTTTTTTTTTTTTTTTTTTTTGGTATGCGCCTGTGGGTGTCAAATGGTATATAGCTATGCGCCATTTAAGGGTTAAACTGAATCATATTATGAGAAAGTTAAGATGTAATATCCAACTCTGGACAATCGAGGTCGGCGGCCTGGTTGCCATGTGAGGGGACGCCGATGCCAAAACAAACCTAATACCGACCGTCGGTAATATCGACTGCCAGACCGATATACAAGGCTCCAGATACAGGTCTCCCAAACCGGTCGTTATTACCGGCAGATTGGTATATAAGAGACCATTAAATTGAGTGGATACTGTAGAAGACAACCTATGAAGAGAGAGAAAATGGCAGAAAGAATGCCAGGAAACTTCATACAGTACAACCTCGATTCAACATACCCCGATTCAACGAATCTCCGGCTAGTTCGCACACTTTTCAGGCCGGATTTACTCACCCTGTTCGACGAACAATGGTTCGCCGAAGCGGGGGATGTTCGGATTTGCTTACGACGTCGAGACAGAGTTCACAGACTGGTGGAAAAGTTTCACATTCTATCACAGATTACAATGATTAATTCCTTCATATGACAAGTTCGATCACACAAGTGGACCACACAAGTGGACTGCACATGTGGTCCACAAGTGGTCCACAATCTTACGATGTTGGGACAGAGTTCACAGTGGTAGAAAACTTTACCATCCCATCACAGATTACAATTAATAATTCCTTCATATGACAAGTTAGATCACACAAATGGACCACACAAGTGGACCACACAAGTGGACCACACAAGTGGACCACAAGTGGTCCACAAGCTTACGATGTTGGGACAGAGTTCACAGAGTGGTGGAAAACTGTCTCATTCTATCACAGATTACAATTAATAATTCCTTCATATGACAAGTTGGATCACACAAGTGGACCACACAACAAGTGAATCATATGAACCAAACACCAGCCAGAATGGTCCACAAGAAGTGACGCATATTAACCAAACACCAGCCAGAGTGGTCCACAGAAGTGAACGACTGTGTTTCAATGATTTTCGTTCACCGAACTGTGGCACATGTATCTTTGTAAATTAATTTAAAGGCTGAAGCGTGAATAGCTAGCTAATATGTTGAAATCTTCTTATACATTTTCTGTGATGAAACAAGACGAGTGAGGGTAGACAGATAAGGGAATACTGTACAGTAAACTTCACTTTACAGTGAGGTTTCACTCACTTTCGTCTGTGTTGTCATAGTTCAGTGACCCATGACTTTGAACGTTTCACATTAATAAATCATTTCTAAAACTGGTGTTTTAATAACTATTATCCTAATTAAACTAAACTAAATAAGACCAAAAATATGCTGTAATAAGGTAGATATCTCCTATTTGAGAAATTGTTCACGTTATTTGCAGCACAACTCCAGCACGAGTGGACGTGTCTAATCCCTGTCCATACACCATGCTTGTTGTGTTGTGTTCGATTTCGTCGCCACAGTTCAGCGATCTACGGCTTCGAAATAATAAAATTAATAAATTAGTTCCAAAGTATTTTTTATAGCTCTTATTACCGTAATAATGTTGCTAAACTAAATATGTAACCCAAAAATATATAATTTGATGTAAATTGAATATTTGAGAGAAACATATGCTACTGGAAATCGAACACAACACCAGGCGGTGTTTTGTTCGATTTCGTCGCCACAGTTCAGTGACCTATGGCTTCGAAATAATGAAATAAATAAATCAGTTTCAAAATAAGTATTTTTTATAGCTCTTATTATCGTAATAATGTTGCTAAACTAAATACATAACACAAAAATATATAATTTGATGTAAATTGAATATTTAAGAGAAATTTATGTTACTGGATCAGGCTTAAACACCAGCCAACTGAAGGGTGTGCGTATAGACTTAGTCTGCGTTCGTACAGTATGCACCTAGTGCCCTTAGCTTTGTCTGCGATTGACGTACAGTATTTATCCGCTGGTGGAAGAATAATTGTGGAATTTACCATTTTTTTACTACAGCTCTTTGGTTATAAAGCAAAATGTCTCAGGGGCTTACTAATAGTGCCTTATTTATGCCAAAAACGAAGCAATATTTTGCAACAACTAGTAGCAGAAACTCAACCAGCACGAGAACAGCCGTACCCAGCACGAGAACAGCCGTACCCAGCACGAGAACAGCCGTACCCAGCACGATAACAGCTGTACCAAGCACGAGAACAGCCGTACCCAGCAAGAGAACAGCCGTACCCAGCACGAGAACAGCCATACCCAGCACAAGCACAGTTGTACCCAGCACTGGTACAACAGCCGTACCCAGCACAAGCACAGTTGTACCCAGCACTGGTACAACAGCAGCCAGCACCAGCTCAGAAGCGGCTGAACTCACAGCAGCAGCGAGCACCAGCAAAGCTGATGCAAACATCTAAAAACATCGTGTGCAACATGAACAGTTAGAACAAGTGTTAAATTTAAGTGTGTACTCAGTGTTAAAATTAAAGTTGCAGTAATTTTTGTGTACAATAGTTTTCATAAACTGTATTGTAGTACTCAACATACAGCAGAACTACTTTTAATCAACACAGTGCTAACGGCATAATGCACTGCAGTACGTATTTACTGTAGAGCATTCACAACTTCACAAAACTTCAAGATGGATATAACTTCAAAAATAAGGTAAATTTATGAATTACAGTATTTCTTAGTAGAGAAGTAATATATAGGTAGAGTATGTAATATGATAATGCATTTTTATTGTGTACAAGAAAAAAAAAAGACTGACACAAACGCCTCCTGAAGGTCACCTCTTGCAACGAATCCAACGCTCCAACGAACTGGGGTTGGTCCCATATAGTATGTTGAATCGAGGTTGTACTGTACTGTTTCCGAGATAAAGTTCTCAGGTGGGGACATTATCAATGAAGCCACTTGATTACCATACAAATGGTGATAAATCTGCGTCAAAATGAGCAGATGCGAAGAACGGAGGAGACCAAACCCGCCGTGTACTGGACCGGTCCGACTTGCTGGAAGAGGCAGAGCCGTGGAAAATGCCCCAGGTTTGGACACCTAGCAAGCAGCTCCTAAAACCAAGGCTGGGCTGGCCACCAAGGGGCCATGAGGACCACTCTACCATGGTAAGACAACAACTGAGCAAGAACCTGATGTAACAGCTGGACCGGGGAAAAGAGATACAGGTAACTCCACCTTGACCAGTCCTGCCGAAAGGCGTTCATCGTGAAACCCTCGCAGTCATGGAAGGGCGCCACAAATATTGGGAGATGCCGACGCAAAGAGCTCCACTTCCCGGAGTCCGTACGTCCGGCAAAGCCAACTAAAGGAGTCTGCATCGACCTTTCATTCCGTGGACAAGGGAATGAACCGAGACAGGCCTTCTGCCAGGACGATCAACACTCCCTGGATACGAACCGCACGGAGCACCAAACCCCAAGAAGCCAGCAAATGAGCCACTCAAAGCAGCCTGCCCCAAAGAGGCAAGGACTGAAGAGAACCCTGCGGTTTAGGCAATGAAACACCGGAGAACAGTCCGAATGGTCGAGTCCCAAGCGACTCGAATCCTCCAAAGCAACAGCCAAACCCCTGTGAACTCCCGCACTGTGCTGTAAGCCTGATGGAAGGACGGACCACACCACCCCTCGCCAGCATGACGAGCACTGGTCACAAACCCCCAGCCGAGAGACGATGCATCCGTGAACACATCGAGCGAGGGCTTGGAGTAGGTGCCAAGGCACTGAACCCCGAAAAACTCGAGGAGGAAGCTGGCGACAAAGCAACCGACACAGGACTACCGAAGGATGAACCCAGCGATTGTGAGAGGGGCAGAAATCTGGCAAGAGACAGAAAAAAAGGTGTGTCCCCGAAATAACCAGAACAGACGCTGAAGCCAAACCTGACCTAGTGGGTAGACCAACACGACGAAGTTCAGACCTCAGCACAACTGCTCAAGCAACTGCCGAATGACCCGGGACATCCCCAAGAAACAGCTGAAGATGAGACTGCAGCCGCAGCAATGCCTCCGGAAGGAGAGACATGAAAGCAGTTTGAGAGACCAAAAAAAAAAAAAGACCCAGTCAGAACTGAACCCGAGACGGAACTGGATTGGACTTCCGCCAGTTCACCAGGCACCCGCCCGTACACTAGGATGTTTAAAGCAGCATCCATTCTCCCAAGATGCATTCATCAATTTTAACATACGGTGTATTAAAAATGGGTTTGTTCTCATATATAAATTGATATTACTATGCACAAAAATTATATGTATAGGTAGGTGTAGGTTAGGTTAGGAGTTTAGGGTTTGTTGGCAATTATTTGTATTTGAAGAACATGGGTGAAGCATTTATAGAATTGTGGTTTGAACAGAGGACGTGAGTGAAGCACTTGTTCTGGAAGTGTTTGGACGTCATCAGTTGTGTCGTGTGTAAGCCACTTTTCATTCATAAACAGGGGGTTTGGAGGCAAAATTAATGAGCTTGGATCATAGTATGTGAGGACGGGCTGCACCATGAACCCAAACCCAGTGCACTGGGAAAGAACCACACCTCTGGAGAGCAGACAAACAGACCGACTGGGAGCCCACACCAGCCAGTCGTCGAGGTAGGCTAGAACCCGAACCCCTAGCAGACGCAGATGGGTCACCATGACCCGGGTAAGGCATTGGAAAACGCGAGGTGCCAGATTCAAGCCAAAAGAAAGGCAACGAAAGTGCTAAGCTAAAAGCCCCACCCAAAGCCCCAGAAGTCTTAAGATGAGAGGGTTTCCCTACCCTCCCCTTCATTTGGGGTTGTTGGGTCAGGGTTCTTCCCTCCTTTGTGCTTGATCTTAGTGCTATAAGTAGTCTTAGGCATTTCTGGCTGCCTTTGCTGGGTTTGATTCCCAGCCAAGCTATGTGTCAGCTGGACAGGGATCTGAATCTTTCTCAGCATGCCAGGTGCAAGTCCCTGGTGGTCTGGTGGATGTGCCTGCTGATTTCATCCCAGGCTCGGATCTGGGTGGGTGTCTTTTGGGATTCTAGGTCAGTGTCTCTTCTCTCTCCTGTGGTTCTGCTCTACCTGCAGTGTTGTTGCCATCTGTTGTTGGATTGGCTCCAGGTGCCTCATCAATTGGTCCAGCAGTTAAGTGGGAGAGTATTGTTTGCCTACATGGTACTTCTAGGCAGGGTTGATGCCAAGCTGTGTACTAGTTCCTCTGGTTCTGCCCGTTTTACTGCTGCCGGGACCAGCAGGTTCTAGTCCTGCCCACCCTTCATTGGCTCTTGCTTTGCCGGCTTCTTCTTTGGGTTTTTCGGGGTTTCTTTTCTGTGGTCCCATCCTTTCCCATTGCTCAAGGTGTTCATAGATGCCTCAGCTCGGGGGGGGTGTGGTTAAGTGATTAGCTGTCACCAGGCCTCCCAGGATCGGTGGTTGGGGCCATCCTTTTGGGTGCATGGCATGGTGTGCAAGTTTGCAGGTGCGTGGCAGGCCGTGCAGAGGATTCAGCTCTTTTTGGGCTCCATTCAAACTGCTCTCTAGTGGGTCATTCCACGAATGTCATATTCCCCCCTTGGAGCTGGACTTTTCCTGAACCTTGGCTTCTAGATTCTCGGGGTTTGGTTCTCTGTGTGGTTCACATGTGGGGCAAGTCTAACATTCTCATGGACTATATCTCACTTTGTCCCATTTCCATGGAGTGGACTGTCATTAACAAATCCTTCCTTCCTTCCATTGCCTTTATGAAACATTTGGTTACCTCAAGGTGGACCTCTTCGCTTCAGTGTAGAGCTAGCGTCTCCCATACTATGCGGCTCCATTCCCGATTGTGAGGCTCTCGTAGTGGATACCTCTCGCCTGGAGGTTGGAGTCCATATTCCTCGTTCATCCCCTGTTCAGTTGTTGCTCTGGGTCTTGTCCAGTCTGGAGATGTACTTGGGGAGAGTGAGTCTTCTGGCTCCCGGGTGGCCAGCTCAGCCTGGTTTCTGGCTCTCTTAGCCCAATGTCAGAACCTGGGAGTTTTTCTGCACCTCTGCCTTTATCACCAGATTGGTCTGACAGCATACCTTGCTAGTTCTAACTTCTCCTCTACTCTTTGCATCTGGACTTTCTGGTACACATTTAATAGCCATGTGCATGGCATAAAGGTGGCAGGGATATTGGTGTCCCACGTGGGTCTCTCTTCATGGTGGCAGCGTGAAGATGCCTGGCACTCGTTTTTGCCTCTTTGTCTCTTCGTTGCCACCCTTCAATGTCCATTTCCCGGGCCTCTCCTCTTGTCTTGGTGGATTTTAGATTGGCACCTTATGCCCAATTCAGTTGCATTTTATCGTTCAGTGTTCATCTACATGATGAACTCATGTACAGTGTTCAACTACATTAACTCTACAAATAATCAGAAGACTGGCAAATCCTTTTTAATATTGATAAATGCAAGACCTTGCATGTGGGGCATAAAAATCCACATCATAACTACCAAATTAACAGCATTACAGTACCTTGCAGCAGATTGATATAGAAAAGGATGTTGGAGTCAGTATCTATCATTCCCTGAAAGTTGCACAACAAGTGGGAACGGCAGTGAAAAGACCTAACCAAACTCTAGGGATAATCAAGCATATCTTTACCTTTAACCACTTAACTGCGCCAGCCGAGAATTCTCGGTCGACGGGAAACTGCGCCAACCGAGAAAACTCTTTTTTTTATTTTTCCTTACCCATTCCAAGTGTGTGTGTGAGGTTGCATGGTTGTGTACGAAATGGACTCTTAGGACCGCCAGTGAGAGGCAGCCATCTTGGAAAAAATTCCCAGAATACCCTAGGGTTGCTGGTTGGGTTAGTACTGAATGAGCAACCATGGGTGGCGCACGCGCCTCTGGCTCCCAAACCAACCTGTCCTCATAAAAAGAACGTCGCATTTGGGCGTTTGCCCGTATGGCCGAATTTGGACGTAATTTGAAAATGAAAAAAAATATGAAAATAAATTTAGGATTTTTTTTTTCAACAACAGTAAGTTAAGGGTCCTCTGATAGGTTAGGTGGGCCCCTCTGATAGGTTAGGTGGGCAGGAAATTCTCATAAAGTCTCAAAACGTTATGAAAAACGTTAATTAAACGTGTCCTCTCATAACCTCTGCGCGTACGCCGGACGACTCAAATAGAAAACGGAACAGAATGTCACTTTTGTGAGTCGATTTCATTTCAAATTACGTCCAAATTTGGCCATATCGCGCATACGAGCCAAAAGTGACGTTCTTTTTAAGAGGACGGGTTGCCCAAACACTTGTCCGATGCGGTGTTGAAAGATAACGCTCTGTCGGTGAAATTCAAACCTTATTGTTTGAAGAACATAAGGGTCATAATATTGGTAAAGCTAGGCGCAATAAGGACCTAACACAAAGGTCGGATGCAAGTGATACAGCACCTATGAGGATGATACAGTGAGCATATCCAGTTGTAGCTCTGAGTGTCACCCTTGCAGTCCTATGCTACCTCCAATTTATTTAGATGATACATAGATGAATCGTTTTCTGCGTTCAGTGATGATGCATCTGATACAAGGAGCATAGATGAACAGTGTTAGTGGCTTCCATGGTGGTGTTTTCCATAGATATTTTCAAGAATACCTGAATCTCTTCCTAACTGAGACACTCTTTGAGGCTAGCTGAATCTCTTCCTGTGTGGGACCATACAAAGCAATCTTTTCAAGACTACCTTACAAATTGATCTTTTCCTATAATCTTTTCAATACTACCTTATGCTTTACAAGCTTGGCTACATACAACCTACAAGTACTAAAGCCAAGGGTGTATGTATTTGCAAGCACACAGAATGAAGAAACAGGAAGCGAAAATTTATCTGTATCTGGTGCACTGAAAGCGAAGTCGTGCTGTGTACCATGGACTACTTCGTTGATTATTATTCACTTCCGAAGTACTGAGTGTGTAATACAGTGTGTTACTGTGTAAATATTGTGTGAAACTGTACATATTGTAATTTTAGTGAATTTTTAACAAGTAATATTGCGACAATAAACATTTATTGTGGACACATTACTGACACATGTATCACAGTTCCAGGGAACATTATGAACGTTCTACTGTATACATATTGTAAAGGACACAAATATGCATCATATACGATAAAACAAACAAATAAAACCGCATTGGAAATACATAGAACAAATAATTGAAAATATATTTGTGGCAACACCCGGTGCTTGAATGGCCCGTGTGATCGTGTCTGGGGATTCATGCACGGGCGACCAGCCCCTAATGACGTCACAGGGCACCTTATCCACGTTCCCACAGCCAAAGTAAGTGGAATTTGGTATTTATTTTTACATAGACATGTTCTGGGAAGGGAATTTATCATTTTACGAAAAAAAAGAATTTTTGGGGAACACTCGGCGCAGCACGGAGGTTAAGGAAAAGAAGGTAGTCATTCAATTGCATAAATTTCTGGTGCACCCCACCTGGATTATTGCATCCAAGCAGGGAGACCTCATCTTCAGAAAGACATAGCTGCTCTGGAGAAAGTGCAACACCGGGCAACAAAAATCATTACAGAGCTAAGCCATCTCTCGTATCAGGAATAGCTAAAGGCCACAGGGCTAACAACACTGCCCACCAGGCATGACAGGGCAGATCTCACGGAAACTTTTAAAATACAGAACAATTTGGAGGATGTTGATCTGGACATTTTCATCAAAAAGTCGGATGTAACACAAACAAGGAGCAATGGTTTTAAGCTCAACAAGCCACAATGTAGGCCTGAGAACAGGATATGCTTTTTCACCCACACAGTTATAAACCCATGGAACTGCCTACCTGCCGAAGCCGTAAATGCCAAAACTCTGTGAAACTTTAAAGTCTAACTGGAAAAAATCATCAAGGCAAATAGAGGGGACCGTCGACAAGTCACTGGCTTCCTGTCCAAGCCGATGCCACTAGTGTTAATAGCCCTCAGGTAAATCAGGTATATTTTTTTTATTTATATATACAAGTTCTTACATTCTTGTAAAGTCACTAGCATGCATAGCATTTCTGGCAGGTCCTTGATCTTAATTTTTCTTAGAATATAACCCGTTAAATCATTTAACAACCAAGTACCCATTCACTGCTGGGTGAACGGAGGCATATAGTTAAGAATTGGTGTACCTAGTCAATCCTCCCCAGCCAGGATACAAACCCAGACCAAATCGCTCACAAAGCCCGGGCCGAGTATCTTACCACTGCACTACGGGGGACTGCAGTCCTGTCGGGACTGGATGTAATTGTTGACTGTTATGAAACGCCTATTTCTGTGTGAGCCTTTGCGGCTCCCTGAAGCTACAGTGCTGATATGGTGCCAAACTACAAGGTGCCATCAGTCGTGGAGTTCTTTTCGGCTTACTGGGAACCATTAGCCAGAACTTGGCTGCCCTCTAAGGAGTGTAATCCATGAATTATATAAGCTTACCTTGTGCAGTATGAAATATTACCTAAAAAATGTGAACTCAATTCACTTATTATGGCCTAAATGCTACATATAATTAGAAGCTTTTTAAAGATGCAACTTCTGTACCCCACAGAGTAACAATGTAATTTGATCCTTTGTTTATCTTATAAATCAATTATTATTATTAAATTTGTTTCAAAAGTAATGGATGTTTAGTACTGCCAGCTAGTAAAGCCTCCATTCAGACAAAAGAACCCATCATTACTCATGAGGGGTTCAATATCATCACATTTTACACAGCGAAATGCTGTGCGTATTAAGTGGCTTTATGCATAGTACATACTAGCTCTATCTAGAAATCCAACATTCTGCTTGTAACTCATTTTATATGTATGTACTTTTTCCTAAAAAACAATATAATTACAAGTATTATCAGGTCAGTGATCTACATACCATATGAAGGCACAAGGAAGCTGGTCCTTAGAACTGTCCTGATGGTGGTCGTTCTCGTGAAGTTTATGCCTTTCATTTCCCTATAAAGAATGAAATACCTGTATACTTCATACCTGTATATGAATGAGGACAAAGATGACAGCAAAAATTTTTTGACAGTAACAAATACATGTATTTATACAAATACATGTGTTGATTTCAACACAAATACATGAGTTGATGCTAGCAACAAATACATGTCCAGTACCTCGACTTACGATTGCCCTGACTTACGAGAATTTTGAGTTACGATGTAAATTTGATCGAAAAATGAGATTCGACATACAATGGTGTCGTCGACTAACGATATTTGTTATTACACGTTCGGGTCGACCGAGCGTGTGGTTCCCGGTCACACGGGCCGACCTGCCCTGGGAGCCGGTCGGTCGAGCGGACAGCACGCTGGACTTGTGATCCTGTGGTCCTGGGTTCGATCCTAGGCGCCGGCGAGAAACAATGGGCAGAGTTTCTTTCACCCTATGCCCCTGTTACCTAGCAGTAAAATAGGTACCTGGGTGTTAGTCAGCTGTCACGGGCTGCTTCCTGGGGGTGGAGGCCTGGTCGAGGACCGGGCCGCGGGGACACTAAAAGCCCCGAAATCATCTCAAGATAACCTCAAGATAGCCCCAGTTTACTACAGCTGCCTGCTTAACCCTTAAAGTGCGCATCACATCATATGACGTGCTAGGCGTTTCACCAGTCAACTGCTCTTCACGTCATATGATGTGTTGGAGTACTACGCAAGATTTAAACGGCCCGCGGATACACGGGGTTCACCACACCTTCATCAGGGCTCTTGTAAACAGACGCCATTTTTAAAAAAAATCGTGGGCCAAACTCCCGGGTGTTAGGGGCCTCAGTATCGCGTAAGCTACCAAGCCTGACGCACGCAGCATGAGCTCACAGCACTGCTGTTCAGCTTGTGACCACAGCATCGCCTAAAAATGCCAAAATATACTTGTTCATGCTATTATGTAGCGATGATATTATTACAGAGGACCCCTGACTGTGATAAAAGTGACCAGGGTTCTGATAATAGCAGGATTGCGATGATATTTAGCGCTGTGCGCCATGGAGGGAGGAGTAATGCTGTGGGAGGGAGGGTGGTGGCGATGTTTTCTGACTGTGTGTGGCCACCTTTTATTGACTGCACTCAGCATACCAGCTTAGTGGTTCGCTATAGTGAACACAAATGTAGATACTTATATATAACGTGTGTATAGAGGGTATAAACAGCAAGAGAAGGTTTGGAGCCGCCATTTTGGTGAGGGCGGTGGCGTCGTCTGCACGACGCCACCGTGCAGACGACGGTGTTGTTTACTGGATACCACGATTGTCTTTGGGCACCATACCAGTTTATTTGTACAAGTATGGTGAATAAAACAGGTAGATATTTATTTATAATGTGTGTATATAGCGTAATAACATCACACAGTATTGTTGGAGGAGAAATATTAGTGCGTGTGGCCTTGAGGGAGGCAGCCATCAGCTGACTGTGTTAGGTCCTATGTCTTTGTGCATTTACTCACCATACAAGCTTAGATGTACAGTTATGGTGAACAAAACATGTAGATACTTATATATACCATCTGTATATAGTGAATTATAGCAAAAACAGTATTGTGGGAGGAGAATGTGGGCGAGTCAGATGACTGGAGTGAGGGCGGGAGTGGCTGGCTGGTACACGGCGGTCACTCCTCGTTACTTTTTGACTCATAATAGCTACTTAGTGGTTCGTTATAGTGAACAAAACATGCAGATACTTATATATAACCTGTGCTTATAGTGTAATAACCGACAAAGTATTTGTTCACTGATTGATGAACATAACTGAATCAACAATATGCACACCATATTTTTGAGTACCGCAATGATTCACTCATTTTATTCTATAAATATATCAAACTACACACTATTGAATAATATTACAGCAAAAAAACTATGAAACATCAATCAGAGACATTGAAATAATTAGGTAATTATCTCTTTGTGGCAACTATGGCCTGACAGCTGGCGAGCAACAGACCGCCTGGGACGCATGCTGAGTCAGCGCCTATAATTTGCCAGACTTCCCCGCCCTATAGCGGGCAATATATGGCACTTACGATTTTTTTATTATTTTTCCCGTGATCAGTGAACACAAATTAACAGGTTAAGAAGAAAAAATAATTTTTTTTTTTTTCAAAATGACATGCGCCTGTGCGGATAGCAGGATATTAGACCCCGAGCATGTTAAGGGTTAATGACGATCACGTCTCTAAGAAATCCGCTTTTGTGGTGATTTTTTGCTTTTTGAACATAGAAGTAATTATATATCACGCCATGAGTCCCAGGAAAGTCAGTGGTAAGGTTCAACATATGAAAACCCATTTAAGGATGACCATAGAGCAGAACCAAGAGATCATTCGTAAATATGAAGATGGTGTGCGGGTTGTTGAACTAGTTAGGCAGTACAACAATGAATGCTAAAGCCGCAAAAGCGTATCAATAATCACAAACACAGAACNCCCCCACCAGGAAGATAAACAAAAGAAAAAGAAAACCCCGCAAGAGGACAGCGTACCCAAGCGGAACAGAGCCGGCCGCTATGATTGGGAAAGACAAGCTGCACAGTACCCTGCACCCCACCAGTG
The DNA here is from genome assembly GCA_020271785.1 of Procambarus virginalis. Lineage (NCBI taxonomy): Eukaryota > Metazoa > Arthropoda > Malacostraca > Decapoda > Cambaridae > Procambarus > Procambarus virginalis. The sequence continues at coordinate 73,296 of WNGS01002428.1, forward strand.
CAAAACTGCCCCTTACTCTAAGGCGAACAAGGGAGACAGAACACCCGAGCACACAAAGAGCGGCCGAAAACCAAGCAGTAAACGGCCTAGCAGGGGCAGACCCCAAGGAACTTGTGGACGGTGGCCCCAAGTCCCAAGGGCACCTAGGGATGGGAACCCTAGGCGCATGCAGCCCGAGTACTGGAGAATCACTCCCGGCTCACGCACCACCTAGAAAAACAGACACCACACTCTAGGTACAGTGCTGAAACAACCACTGGAGCCGGAGCACATAACTGGTGCCTATAGCATCAGCCGAAGAACTGATGGGTGGATAGCCGGCGTGGGAGGTCTGGGGCTCCCCCTTCCCCCTCCCGGGGAGGGGGGAGCTGCGCAGACAGCGGCGCGGTGACGTGTGACGTCATACTAGTTTGCTTGTTTTTCTGTTGGGGAGTTCTATCCACTAGTTTGGCTTTTGGTAGCAATTTTACCAGAATAGGGGTTTGTTTTGGGGCGCTTACCTTTCTGGGTGCTTGTCCCGGTCGATGGCAGACATAGAATGCTTCCAATCACACGGGGGCTTCTATAGGCCATTGCTCCCCTTGCCTCTCTGAGGGGGCCCGGTTCTGGCCGTGGTCCCCGGTAGGCCTAAGAACTCCATACACATGACTGATGCCAAAGTCTGACATTAGCATATCAGCCTGGGATAGCTCCGGGGAGCCGATGGGGCTCCACCCAGAAAAGCCTCCAGATCTATAGTGTACTGTAAGTACACTATAGTTTATTACAACATAGTACTGTATATTACATTGTAACTTTGGATATATTAAACAAATTATTATGATAAGGTTGAATTATAGTATTATGTAAATTCAGGGACAGTTAGACTAGTCTTATTAAATTCTAACTTGCTAACTGCTTTAGTATAATCAATGTACGAATGTACTCTGCCTGGATGCTATGCGTGTTAGTGGCTTTACAAGAATGTAAAATACCAATCTTATGTAATCTCACAAACCCATTGTACCTTCTTGTATTTTAAATAAATTTATTATTACAGTATTATTATTATTATTATTATTATTAGTATTCCCAGTATAGTATATTATTAGTATGCCCAGTTTTCGACTGGGCATCAGAAATAACATGATGTTTAACAGTTATAAATTCCAGGTACTCAGGTACGGTAAAAATGAGGACCTTAAACATAATACAGGGTATAAAACACAATCAAATGTACCCATAGTAGGAAAACAGCATGTAAAAGATTTAGAAATAATGGTGTCTGACGACCTAACGTTTAGGGAGCATAACCAAGCAAATATTGCAACAGCCAGAAAAATGATAGGATGGATTACAAGAACTTTCAAATCCAGGGATCCCATCACAATGGTTGTACTCTTCAAGTCACTTGTGTTGTCCCGTCTTAAGTACTGTTCAGTACTCACTTTCTCCTTCAGAGCAGGAGAGATTGCTGAAATAGAGGAAATACAGAGAACATGTACGGCACGCATAGACGCGATAAAGCACCTAAATTATTGGGATCGTCTCAAAGCCCTCCAAATGTACTCACTAGAAAGAAGACGAGAGAGATATCAAATAATATACACCTGGAAGATACTGGAGGGCCAAGTACCAAATCTACACAGTAAAATAACAACATACTGGAGTGAATGATATGGAAGAAAATGCAGAATAGAACCAGTGAAGAGCAGGGGTGCCATAGGCACAATCAGAGAACACTATAAACATCAGAGGTCCACGGTTGTTCAACACCCTCCCAGCAAGCATAAGAAATATTGCCGGAACAACCGTGGACATCTTCAAGAGGAAACTAGATTTTTTCCTCCAAGGAGTGCCGGACCAACCAGGCTGTGGTGGGTATGTGGGCCTGCGGGCCGCTCCAATCAACAGCCTAGTGGACCAAATTCTCACAAGTCAAGCCTGGCCTCGGGCTGGGCTTGGGGAGTAGAAGAACTCCCAGAACCCCATCAACCAGGTATCAACCAGGTATCTTTAGCCCCTGCTATTGCATTGCTCTTCAACAAGTCACTTGAACTCCAAACCTTTCCAGATATTCTAAAGAAAGCGAAAGTAACCCCTGTCCACAAATGTGGTGATCTCACAGATGTTAACAACTACAGACCTATATCAATCCTGCCTAACTTGTCAAAAATATTTGAAAAACTAATCTACAAGCAGCTTTACTCTTATCTAGCCAAACACAATATACTTAGCTCTTGTCAATATGGCTTCAGACCCAAAAAAAGCACTAACGATGCACTTATTAGTATGATTAACTTGATTCATGCAGCTCTTGATAAAAATGAGTTCCCTGTTGGGTTATTTGTGGACCTGCGTAAGGCTTTTGACACTGTCAACCACCAAAACCTTCTTCTTAAATTACATCATTATGGAGTCAGAGGACACTCCCTGCAATATCTCAAATCTTACCTTACTGACAGGCTCCAGTATGTTTCTGTGAATAATTCAATTTCTCCCACCCTACCCATCAACATCGGTGTTCCTCAGGGCAGCATACTTGGCCCTCTCCTCTTTCTCATCTACATTAATGACCTTCCAAATGCCTCCCAACACCTCAAACCAATTCTTTTTGCTGACGACACAACCTTCATTTACTCCAGTCCTGACCCCCTTGCTCTAAATGCCACAGTAAATACTGAGCTAAATAAAGTCCATCTTTGGCTAACTGCCAACAAACTCACCCTTAACATTGACAAAACTTTCTATATTCTGTTTGGCAATAAATCCTCTAATCAAATAAATCTCAAAATTAACAATACCCAAATTTGTAACAAATTAGATGGTAAGTTCCTTGGCGTTCTCATTGACCACAAGCTGAACTTCCTGGGACACATTCTAAACATATCAAAAAAAGTTTCAAAAACTGTTGGCATTCTCTCTAAGATCAGATATTATGTACCCCGACCTGCCCTGGTGACACTCTATTACTCCCTCATCTATCCATATCTCAACTATGGTATTTGTGCTTGGGGTTCCACTACCCAAAATCATTTACGTCCTCTAATTACTCAACACAAAGCTGCTATTAGGACAATATCCAACTCTGGCCCCAGACATCACTCGGTACCCCTACTCAAATCTCTGAATATGTTAGATATTAAGTCACTGCACATTCTCTCATGTGTATCATACATATATAAAACGCTGAACTGTAATGCCAATCCTGAACTCAAAAGCTTCATTGAAGGTTGTAACAGAACCCATGAGCACCACACCAGAAATAAATACAGTTTTGATATTCCAAGAGTACGGCTTAATCAAACTAGAAATGCTCTACAAATCAAGGGACCCAGAATGTGGAATGACCTCCCCATCCATGTTAAAGACTGTACCTCTCTCAACCAGTTTAAGAAAAAAACTAAACACTACCTTATAAATTCCCTGTAACCTACCTTACCCCTCTAGTTCAACCCATGTCTTATTTTTTAATCAACGCTGTTTGTCAACCTTTTGTATTTGTGCTGCTTTTTCAGTCATGTTCCCCCTTTTTTTTTATCTTTATTTGTATTTGTTCTCAACACATTTTATTCTTTATGCTCTATTAGTATTAAGTTCTAGATATTAATGTTCTTCCTGCCCGAAACGCATTGCGTAATAGTGGCTTTAGGCATTGTATGTACTAGCTCTACCTATAATTCGATCCATTAATGTAACCTCACTTGTATGTATATACCTTACCTGAATAAACATTTATTTATTTATTTATTTATTTATTTATATAACGTGTGTATAGAGGGTATAAACAGCAAGAGGAGTAAGTTGGGAGCCGCCATTTTCGTGAGGGAGGAGCGTCATCTGCATGACTTACCATGTTGTTTACTGATGACCACGATGGTCTTTGGGCACCATACCACTTTACTTGTACAAGTATGGTGAATAAAACAGGTAGATATTTATATATAATGTGTGTATAGAGGGTATAAACAGCAAGAGGAGTAGGTTGGGAGCTGCCATTTTGGTGAGGGCGGTGGCATTGCCTGCACAATTTATCATGTTTACTTGTGACCACGATGGTCTTTGGGCATCATACCAGTTTACTTGTACAAGTATGGTGAATAAAACTGGTAGATATTTATATATAATGTGTGTATATAGCGTAATAACACCACAAACAGTATTGTTGGAGGAGAAATATTAGTGCGTCTGGCCTTGAGGTCGGTAGAAATCAGCTGACTGTGTGAGTAGCTATGTCTTTGTGCCTTTACTCACCATACAAGCTTAGATGTACAGATATGGTGAACAAAACATGTAAATACTTATATATAACGTCTGTATATAAAAGCAAAAACAGTATGGTGGGTGGAGAATGGTGGCAAGTCAGGTGAGGTGAGGTGAGGGAGGGAGGGAGTGGCAGCCAGTGGCGGCCTGCCACTGGCTGCCACTGCCACTGCCACTCAGCATACCAACTTAGTGGTTCGTTACGGTGAACACGAATGTAGATACTTATATATAGCGTCTGTATATAGTGAATAAGGGCAAAAACAGTATTGTGGGAGGAGAGTTTGGGTGAGTCAAGTGACTTGAGGGAGGGCGTGAGTGGCTGGCTGGTACACGGTGGTCACTCCTCGTTACTTTTTGATTCATAATATCAACTTAGTGGTTTGTTATGGTGAACAAAACATGCAGATACTTATATATAACCTGTGTATATAATGTAATAACCGACAAAGTATTTGTTCACTGTTTGATGAACATAATTGAATCAACAACATGCACAGCATATTTTTGAGTACAGCGATGATTCACTCATTTTATTATATAAATATATCACACTACACACTATTGAATAATATTACAGCAAAAAACTACGAAAAATCAATCAGAGACATTGAAATAATTAGGTAATTATCTCTTTGTGGCAACTCCGGCCTGACAGCTGGCGATCAACAGACCGCCTGGGACGCACGCTGAGTCAGCGCCTATTTTTTGCCAGACTTCCCCGCCCTATAGTGGGCAATATATTCCACTTACGATTTTTTTTATTTTTCCGGTGATCAGTGAACACAAATTAACAGGTTAGGAAGAAAAAATATTTTTTTTTTTTTTTTTTTTTTTTTGGTATGCGCCTGTGGGTGTCAAATGGTATATAGCTATGCGCCATTTAAGGGTTAAACTGAATCATATTATGAGAAAGTTAAGATGTAATATCCAACTCTGGACAATCGAGGTCGGCGGCCTGGTTGCCATGTGAGGGGACGCCGATGCCAAAACAACCTAATACCGACCGTCGGTAATATCGACTGCCAGACCGATATACAAGGCTCCAGATACAGGTCTCCCAAACCGGTCGTTATTACCGGCAGATTGGTATATAAGAGACCATTAAATTGAGTGGATACTGTAGAAGACAACCTATGAAGAGAGAGAAAATGGCAGAAAGAATGCCAGGAAACTTCATACAGTACAACCTCGATTCAACATACCCCGATTCAACGAATCTCCGGCTAGTTCGCACACTTTTCAGGCCGGATTTACTCACCCTGTTCGACGAACAATGGTTCGCCGAAGCGGGGGATGTTCGGATTTGCTTACGACGTCGAGACAGAGTTCACAGACTGGTGGAAAAGTTTCACATTCTATCACAGATTACAATGATTAATTCCTTCATATGACAAGTTCGATCACACAAGTGGACCACACAAGTGGACTGCACATGTGGTCCACAAGTGGTCCACAATCTTACGATGTTGGGACAGAGTTCACAGTGGTAGAAAACTTTACCATCCCATCACAGATTACAATTAATAATTCCTTCATATGACAAGTTAGATCACACAAATGGACCACACAAGTGGACCACACAAGTGGACCACACAAGTGGACCACAAGTGGTCCACAAGCTTACGATGTTGGGACAGAGTTCACAGAGTGGTGGAAAACTGTCTCATTCTATCACAGATTACAATTAATAATTCCTTCATATGACAAGTTGGATCACACAAGTGGACCACACAACAAGTGAATCATATGAACCAAACACCAGCCAGAATGGTCCACAAGAAGTGACGCATATTAACCAAACACCAGCCAGAGTGGTCCACAGAAGTGAACGACTGAGTTTCAATGATTTTCGTTCACCGATTTGTGGCACATGTATCTTTGTAAATTAATTTAAAGGCTGAAGCGTGAATAGCTAGCTAATATGTTGAAATCTTCTTATACATTTTCTGTGATGAAACAAGACGAGTGAGGGTAGACAGATAAGGGAATACTGTACAGTAAACTTCACTTTACAGTGAGGTTTCACTCACTTTCGTCTGTGTTGTCATAGTTCAGTGACCCATGACTTTGAACGTTTCACATTAATAAATCATTTCTAAAACTGGTGTTTTAATAACTATTATCCTAATTAAACTAAACTAAATAAGACCAAAATATGCTGTAATAAGGTAGATATCTCCTATTTGAGAAATTGTTCACGTTATTTGCAGCACAACTCCAGCACGAGTGGACGTGTCTAATCCCTGTCCATACACCATGCTTGTTGTGTTGTGTTCGATTTCGTCGCCACAGTTCAGCGATCTACGGCTTCGAAATAATAAAATTAATAAATTAGTTCCAAAGTATTTTTTATAGCTCTTATTACCGTAATAATGTTGCTAAACTAAATATGTAACCCAAAAATATATAATTTGATGTAAATTGAATATTTGAGAGAAACATATGCTACTGGAAATCGAACACAACACCAGGCGGTGTTTTGTTCGATTTCGTCGCCACAGTTCAGTGACCTATGGCTTCGAAATAATGAAATAAATAAATCAGTTTCAAAATAAGTATTTTTTATAGCTCTTATTATCGTAATAATGTTGCTAAACTAAATACATAACACAAAAATATATAATTTGATGTAAATTGAATATTTAAGAGAAATTTATGTTACTGGATCAGGCTTAAACACCAGCCAACTGAAGGGTGTGCGTATAGACTTAGTCTGCGTTCGTACAGTATGCACCTAGTGCCCTTAGCTTTGTCTGCGATTGACGTACAGTATTTATCCGCTGGTGGAAGAATAATTGTGGAATTGACCATTTTTTTACTACAGCTCTTTGGTTATAAAACAAAATGTCTCAGGGGCTTACTAATAGTGCCTTATTTATGCCAAAAACGAAGCAATATTTTGCAACAACTAGTAGCAGAAACTCAACCAGCACGAGAACAGCCGTACCCAGCACGAGAACAGCCGTACCCAGCACGAGAACAGCCGTACCCAGCACGATAACAGCTGTACCAAGCACGAGAACAGCCGTACCCAGCAAGAGAACAGCCGTACCCAGCACGAGAACAGCCATACCCAGCACAAGCACAGTTGTACCCAGCACTGGTACAACAGCCGTACCCAGCACAAGCACAGTTGTACCCAGCACTGGTACAACAGCAGCCAGCACCAGCTCAGAAGCGGCTGAACTCACAGCAGCAGCGAGCACCAGCAAAGCTGATGCAAACATCTAAAAACATCGTGTGCAACATGAACAGTTAGAACAAGTGTTAAATTTAAGTGTGTACTCAGTGTTAAAATTAAAGTTGCAGTAATTTTTGTGTACAATAGTTTTCATAAACTGTATTGTAGTACTCAACATACAGCAGAACTACTTTTAATCAACACAGTGCTAACGGCATAATGCACTGCAGTACGTATTTACTGTAGAGCATTCACAACTTCACAAAACTTCAAGATGGATATAACTTCAAAAATAAGGTAAATTTATGAATTACAGTATTTCTTAGTAGAGAAGTAATATATAGGTAGAGTATGTAATATGATAATGCATTTTTATTGTGTACAAGAAAAAAAAAAGACTGACACAAACGCCTCCTGAAGGTCACCTCTTGCAACGAATCCAACGCTCCAACGAACTGGGGTTGGTCCCATATAGTATGTTGAATCGAGGTTGTACTGTACTGTTTCCGAGATAAAGTTTCAGGTGGGGACATTATCAATGAAGCCACTTGATTACCATACAAATGGTGATAAATCTGCGTCAAANGGGACCCAGGGGCAAGAACGAAGGCAGACCCCCCACCAGTAGATAAACAAAAATAAAAAGAAAACCCGCAAGAGGACAGCGTACCCAGCGGAACAGAGCCGGCCGCTATGATTGGGAAAAGACAAGCTGCCACAGTACCCTGCGCCCCACCAGTGCAAAACTGCCCCTTACTCTAAGGCGAACAAGGGAGACAGAACACCCGAGCACACAAAGAGCGGCCGAAAACCAAGCAGTAAAGGCCTAGCAGGGGCAGACCCCAAGGAACTGTGGAAGGTGGCCCCAAGTCCCAAGGGCAGTACTTACAGGGCACCTAGGGAAGGGAACCCTAGGCGCATGCAGCCCGAGTACTGGAGAATCACTCCCGGCTCGCGCACCACCTAGAAAACAGACCCACACTCTAGGTGCAGTGCTGAAACAACCACTGGAGCCGGAGCACATAACCGGTGCCTATAGCACCAGCCGAAGAACTGATGGGTGGATAGCCGGCGTGGAGGTCTGGGGCTCCACCTTCCCCCTCCCGGGAGGGGGGAGCTGCGCAGACAGCGGTGCGTGACGTGTGACGTCACACTAGTTTGCTTGTTTTTCTGTTTGGAAGTTCTATCCACTAGTTCGGATTTTGGTAGCAATTTTAACCAGAATAGGGGTTTGTTTTTGGGCGCTTACCTTTCTGGGTGCCTGTCCCGGTCGATGGCAGACATAGAATGCTTCCAACCACACGGGGGCTTCTATAGGCCATTGCTCCCCTTGCCTCTCTGAGGGGCCCGGTTCTGGCCGTGGTCCCCGGTAGGCCTAAGAACTCCATACACATGACTGATGCCAAAGTCTGAAATTAGCATATCAGCCTGGGATAGCTCCGGGGAGCCGACGGGCTCCCCCCAGAAAAGCACTAACGATGCACTTATTAGTATGATTAACTTAATTCATGCAGCTCTTGATAAAAATGAGTTCCCTGTTGGGTTATTTGTGGACCTGCGTAAGGCTTTTGACACTGTCAACCACCAAAACCTCTTCTTAAAATTACATCATTATGGAGTCAGAGGACTCTCCCTGCAATACCTCAAATCTTACCTTACTGACAGGCTCCAGTATGTTTCTGTGAACAATTCAATTTCTCCTACCCTACCCATCAACATTGGTGTTCCTCAGGGCAGCATACTTGGCCCTCTCCTCTTTCTCATCTACATTAATGACCTTCCAAATGCCTCCCAACACCTTAGACCAATTCTATTTGCTGACGACACAACCTTCATTTACCCAGTCCTGACCCCCTTGCTCTAAATGCCACAGTAAATATCGAGCTAAATAAAGTCCATCTTTGGCTAACTGCCAACAAACTCACCCTTAACATTGACAAAACTTTCTATATTCTGTTTGGCAATAAATCCTCTAATCAAATAAATCTCAGGATAAACAATACCCAAATTTGTAACAAATTAGATGGGAAATTCCTTGGCGTTCTCATTGATCACAAGCTTAATTTCCAGGGACACATTCTAAATATATCAAAAAAAGTTTCAAAAACTGTTGGCTTCTTTCTAAGATCAGATATTATGTCCCCGCCGTGCCCTGGTTACTCTCTATTACTCCCTCATCTATCCATACCTCAACTATGGTATTTGTGCTTGGGGTTCTACTACCCAAATCATTTACGTCCTCTAATTACTCAACACAAAGCTGCTATTAGGACAATATCCAACTCTGGCCCCAGACATCACTCGGTACCCCTATTCAAATCTCTGAATATGCTTGATATTAAGTCACTGCACATTCTCTCATGTGTATTATACATATATAAACGCTGAACTGTAATGCCAATCCTGACCTCAAAAGCTTCATTGAAAGTTGTAACAGAACCCATGAGCACCACACCAGAAATAAATACAGTTTTGATATTCCAAGAGTACGACTTAATCAAACTAGAAATGCTCTACAAATCAAGGGACCCAGAATGTGGAATGACCTTCCCAACCATGTTAAAGACTGTACCTCTCTCAACCAGTTTAAGATTAAAACTAAACACTACCTGATAAATTCCCTGTAACCTACCTTACCCCTCTATTGTCAACCCATGTCTGTTATTTTTTTATTCAACGCTGTCTACCTATTGTATTTGTGCTGCTTTTTCAGTCATGTTCCCCCCCCCTTTTTTTTTTTTATCTTTATTTGTATCTGTTCTCAATACATTTTATTCTTTTTGCTCAATTAGTATTAAGTTTTAGATATTAATGTTTTTCTTGCCCGAAACGCATTGCGTAATAGTGGCTTTAGGCATTGTATGTACTAGCTCTATCTATAAATCGATCCACTATGTAAAATCACTATGTATGTACCTTTCCTGAATAAACATTTTTATTTATTTATTTAAAACCCTTCAGATGCAAGCAAAGGGTAAAGTGCCAGTAGATACAATTATATTCAAACTTAAGGACAATACTTTCATAATTTTGTGGAAGGATAAGCGAGTTGTTTCACTCATAACAACTTGCCACAATGCAGAAACACAACAAGTTGAACGTAGAAAACAAGTACTGAATCGTGATGGAACATCCTCAGTGCAACAGGTCACTGTCGACAAGCCAAATGCAATCTGTGACTATAATACAAACATGAAGGTGTTGATCACTTTGACCAAATGGTCAAATATTATCACTTCACAAGGAAAAATCACAAATTGACCACAAAATTACCTTCTATTTTTTGCAAATGGCTATACATAATGCTTATGCATTGTACAAAGACTACACCACAGATAGAAGGAAACTGACATTACTCCATTTCCACGAACAAGTCATTTCAGCATAAATGTTCTTTATGCCTAGTAAATGGCCTCGGGAAAATGATGACATCCCACATGCTGCTGATGTCAATGCCGCTGGAGCCAATGTTACAACACCCGGACCATCAACACCAAGAAAAAAAGATATGCAACTCACCTATGCACAAGTGGCCAAGGAGAAGGAAAGAAATGAAGAAACAGCAAAGGAAGCCAAACACTGCAGCAACCAAGATAAAACAAACATTAGGCTGGAAGTGAGAAAGGAATTTGCATCTAACACAAAGTTGGTGCAAAACACAGTTGATCGGAGTCAGTCCCTGATAATTTTTGGTTGCAAAGAAAAGGAGATAACATCTAGGTCAGAAAGAGCTGTAGAGGAAGCAAAAGTAGTAGATAAAATTGTTGGCCTCGTGGAAGGTCTTACTACCATAGAGAATGTGTGCGACTACAGGAGGGTTGGAAAGTACGTAAAAGGTAAAGATCGACCTTTGAGGATCACCCTAAATGGTGCCAAACAAATAAAAGAAGTACTAAGGTACCTACCTTGAGAATACCTTGAGGTGCTTCCGGGGCTTAGCGTCCCCGCGGCCCGGTCATCGACCAGGCCTCCTGGTTGCTGGACTGATCAACCAGGCTGTTGGACGCGGCTGCTCGCAGCCTGACGTACGAGTCACAGCCTGGTTGATCAGGTATCCTTTGGAGGTGCTTATCCAGTTCTCTCTTGAACACTGTGAGGGGTTTGCCAGTTATGCCCCTTATGTGTAGCGGGAGCGTGTTGAACAGTCTCGGGCCCCTGATGTTGATGGAGTTCTCTCTCAGAGTACCAGTAGCACCTCTGTTTTTCAGCGGGGGTATTCTGCACATCCTGCCATGTCTTCTGGTTGCATGTGATGTTATTTCTGTGTGCAGGTTTGGGACCAGCCCCTCTAACATTTTCCATGTGTAAATTATTATGTATCTCTCCCGCCTGCGCTCAAGGGAGTACAGATTTAGGCTCTTTAGTCGGTCCCAATAGTTTAGATGTTTTACCGAGTGGATTCTAGCAGTAAAGGATCTCTGCACGCTCTCCAGGTCAGCAATTTCTCCAGCTTTGAAAGGGGCTGTCATTGTGCAGCAGTACTCCACTCTAGAGAGCACCAGCGTTTTGAAAAGTATCATCATCGGCATAGCATCTCTAGTGTGAAAAGTTCTTGTTATCCAACCCGTCATTTTTCGTGCAGTTGTGACGGCCACTTTATTGTGTTCTTTAAAGGTAAGGTCTTCCGACATGAGTACACCCAAATCCTTTACATTGCCTTTTCGTGCTATGTTATGATTTGCCCGAGTTTTGTACGTGGTTTCCATTTTTATATATTTCATTTTTTCCATAGCGCATGAGCTGGAACTTATCTTCGTTAAACACCATATTATTTTCTGTAGCTCATAGAAAGACCTGATCTACATCTGACTGGAGGTTTGCCGTGTCCTCTATGTTGCCTACTCTCATGAAGATCCTGGTGTCATCTGCAAAGGATGATACAGTGCTGTAGGTTGTGTTCTTGTCTATGTCCGATATGAGGATGAGAAAAAGAACTGGGGCAAGCACAGTACCCTGGGGGACTGAGCTCTTAACGGTTGATGGGCTGGATTTTATTTTGTTGACTATTACACATTGGGTTCTGTTGGTCAGGAAATTGTAGATCCATCTGCCTATTTTTTCCGGTAATTCCTTTTGAGCGCATTTTATGTGCAATAACACCATGCTATGCTAGAAAATTACGCCAGAAAATTACAAAGTGATGAGGATGGGAAAGTGTGGTCTTTAAGACGAGATCTTTCAAAAGAAGACAAGAGAGAAGCTGAACCTCGCCGAGGCAAAACGTTTAAATGAGAGTAGGAATGAAGAGGAAATCAATTCTTTTTTCTACAAAGTGATAGGGGTAGGCAGACCAGTAAAGTGGTACATAAAGGCAAACCAGCAAAATCATTAGAGAGAGGGGAAGTGAAGAATAAGGAGAAGAGGAACAAGTTCCTGAAGATTGCATACACCAACATAGATGGAGTGAGATCGAAGATACTGGAGTTAAGTGATGTAATACAGCTGCAGACACCAGACATTGTTGCACTCACGGAGACAAAACTTGAAGATGTTATTTTAAATGAGGTCATATTCCCAAGGGGCTACTCAATTTGGAGATGGGACAGAAAAATTAGGAAAGGCGATGGCATTGCTGTGCTGGTGAAAGAACACCTAAAGGTGAAGGAAATAATGACTGCCAATCCACAAGAAGTTGACATAAAAGCACTAGAGATCTGACATGAGGATAATAAACTAATGATCATATAAATGCATATAGTCCACTGCCAAGCAGCACATGGTCAACGGAGGAGCTAGATGGTAAACGAGAAGGTCTTATAACAATAATGAGAGAGATCATAACGAGAGCGGATAACGATAGTTCACGACTGTTGATAGTCGGCGACTTCAACTTGAAATCCATAGACTGGGAAGCATATGAAGCTAAAACAGAAGATTTTGGACCTGTAGAATTGTAGACCTCATCCTGGAAACATTCTTGTATCAACATGTTAAACAAGCTACGAGGATGAGGGAAGGGGACGTTCCTCCATGCTAGATTTGATATTTACCAGGAAGGAGGAAGAGATATTTAACATTCAGTACCTTCCTCCCTTGGGTAAAAGTGACCATGTCTTTTTGGGAATAAAGTATGGAATGCGTTATAATCTGGAAGAAAATAAGGAGGTTGAACCAGTTGAAAAACCTGACTTCAGGAGAGGACATTATGGCGACCTTAGAATTTTTTTTAGTGAGTATAAGTGGACAGACTTGTTGCTACGTATGGAAGTGAATGAGATGTATATCAAGTTTTGTGAAATATATGATAAAGGCACAAAAAACCAGCGTTGAATGTAATGAAACACCATCTTCTGGGTGAGTCCCGGAGGCTCCGCGGAGCTTTTCCAGGCTGATATGCTAATGTCAGACTTTGGCATCAGTCATGTGTATGGAGTACTTAGGCCTACCGGGGATCATGGCCAGAACCGGGCCCCCTCAGAGAGGCAAGGAGAGCAATGTCCTACAGAAACCCCCGTGTGGTTGGAAGCATTCTATGTCTGCCATCGACCGGAACAGGCACCCAGAAAGGTAAGCACCTCAAAACAAACCCCCTATTCTGGTTAAAATTGCTACCAAAAGCCAAACTAGTGGAAAGAACTCCCCATCAGAAAATAAGCAAACTAGTGTGACATAACACGTCGCCGCTGTCTGCGCAGCTTCCCCCCTCCCCGGGAGGGGGAAGGGGGAGCCCCAGACCCTCCACGCCGGCTACCCACACCTCAGTTCTTGAGGCTAGATGTCAAAAACGCAAAAAAAAAAAACGCCGACCGGAGGGAGGGAGGGATGCCGGGAGCCTCCGGGACTCACCCAGAAAATGGCGTTTCATTACATTCAACGCTGGTTTTCTGGGGGGAGCCCCGTCAGCTCCCCGGAGCTAACTACCCACAGAAAAAAGAGGGACTTACCCGGGAGGCGGTCGTCACTCACTCCTCAACTCAAAGCCGAGACAACTGGCTGCAACCGCCGACCCAAAGCAACACAGGCCCGACGGGGCCCAGGGACATTCACAAGGTAACAAGCAGCCAGGACCCTGTTCGACCGCCAAAATCCCCACGCCCGAATATTAGACCAAGACATATTCCCAAAGACGGCAGCAAGAGCCGCGAACTTACAGACGTCATGGACATCGCGAACAGGGAGGAAGGGAAACCGGATCAACCCAAAGCGCGTCCCCGGACACAGAAGCCGTGGTGCGCAAATAACGGCGAAGCGAGGCAACCGGACATAAAACATGATGCATCCCCAGCCTGACCAACCAAGCATCAACCACCCACGGACACCTCCGGAACACAGCAGTCTCATTCTTCGCCAGAAAAGAAGGAGACAGCTGCAAGCGAACAAAACAATCTCCACGACCAAAAGAGCAGAAACCCCTGCGCCGGAGGATAGCATGAAGCTCCCCTACCCGACCCCCAAAGGCCAATGCCAACAAGAAAAAGAGCCTTGGAGAAACAATCCCGGACCGAAGGGGCCACAACGAAACGAGGAGACGAAAGGTAAGCGAGCACTCTGTCCAAAGACCAGGACGGCTCAGGCGGCGCATGAGCAGGCTGGAGGTGAAACAAGGCACGAGACAGCTTGCGAAACGGCGCAGACGTAACATCGATACCGAAGGCAAGCTGGAGCGAACTTCTATAGCTGTACTCCAGGGACGTGTACACTCACGGGGACCTAGCAGGGGGCGCCACCGAGGAGAACCGTGGAAGAGCAAAAACAAGTGGAATAATAGGGCAGAACCCCCCACCAGGCAAAAACAAAAAGAAAAACAAAACCCCACAAGAGGACAGTGAACCCCCAAGGAACAGAGCCGGCCGCTATGTTGGGAATACAAGCTGTGCAGCACCCTGCGCCCCTACCAGTGCAAATTGCCTCTTACCTGCCGGTAACAAGGGAGAACAGAACACCCAAAAGCCCAACAGGCGGCCGAAAAACCAAAAAGGTAAAACAGACGGTAAGGTGGCCCCAAGCCCCAAGGGCAGTACTTACAGGGCACCTAGGGAAGGAAGCCCTAGGAGCATGCAGCCCGAGTACTGAAGATAACTCCTGGCTCTCGCACCACAAAAACATACACCACACACAAAGCACAGTGCTGTAGCGACACCGGAGCCAGAGCACACGACCTTCGCCTATAGCATCAGCCTCAAGAACTGAGGTGTGGGTAGCCGGCGTGGAGGGTCTGGGGCGCCCCCTTTCCCCTCCCAGGGAGAGGGGAAGCTGCGCAGACAGCGCACAGCGACCTGTGACGTAACACTAGTTTGCTTGTTTTCTGTTGGGGAGTTCTATCCGCTAGTTTAGCTTTTGGTAGCAATTTTAACCAGAATAGGGGTTTGTTTTGAGGCGCTTACCTTTCTGGGTGCCTGTTCCGGTCGATAGCAGACATAGAATGCTTCCACCCACACAGGGGTTTCTATAGGCCATTGCTCCCCTTGCCTTTCTGAGGGGGCCCGGTTTTGGCCGTGGTCCCCGGTAGGCCTAAGAACTCCATACACATGACTGATACCAAAGTCTGACATTAGCATATCTGCCTGGGAAAGCTCCGGGGAGCCAACGGGGATCCCCCCAGAAAATTTATACCAAAACAAGAGATGCAGAACTAGGAAACAGGATTGGTTCAACAGAAATTGCGAGAGGGCCAGAGACCAAAAGACACAAAAATGGAATCAATACAGGAAGAGGCCAAACCCCCAAACATACTAGCGATACAAAGATGCAAGAAACAACTACACGGCAGTGAAGAGAGAGGCAGAAAGAAATTTTGAAAAAGAGTTTGCAGACAAATGTAAAACAGAACCAGGTCTATTCTATAAATTCCTAAACAACAAATTGCAGGTAAAGGATAATATTCAGAGGTTGAAAATGGGAAATAGATTCACGGAAAATGAAAAGGAAATGTGTGAAACACTAAACGAAAAGTTCCAAAGTGTGTTTGTACAATATGAAATCTTCAGGGAACCAGACACAATAAGAATTCCAGAGAACAACATAGAGGTGTTTAGAGACGAAGTGGAAAAAAATATTTACAAAATACTTTTCAAAACGCTGGTGCTCTCTAGAGTGGAGTACTGCTGCACAATGACAGCCCCTTTCAAAGCTGGAGAAATTGCTGACCTGGAGAGCGTGCAGAGATCCTTTACTGCTAGAATCCACTCGGTAAAACATCTAAACTATTGGGACCGACTAAAGAGCCTAAATCTGTACTCCCTTGAGCGCAGGCGGGAGAGATACATAATAATTTACACATGGAAAATATTAGAGGGGCTGGTCCCAAACCTGCACACAGAAATAACATCACATGCAACCAGAAGACATGGCAGGATGTGCAGAATACCCCCGCTGAAAAACAGAGGTGCTACTGGTACTCTGAGAGAGAACTCCATCAACATCAGGGGCCCGAGACTGTTCAACACGCTCCCGCTACACATAAGGGGCATAACTGGCAAACCCCTCACAGTGTTCAAGAGAGAACTGGATAAGCACCTCCAAAGGATACCTGATCAACCAGGCTGTGACTCGTACGTCAGGCTGCGAGCAGCCGCGTCCAACAGCCTGGTTGATCAGTCCAGCAACCAGGAGGCCTGGTCGATGACCGGGCCGCGGGGACGCTAAGCCCCGGAAGCACCTCAAGGTAAGGTAAGGTATCAAGGTAAGGAGCTAAGTAAGAACAAAGCAGTTGGTCCAGATGGAGTTTCACCATGGGTTCTGAGAGAATGTGCACCTGGGTTCAGCATTCCACTTCAACTGATTTTTCAGGCATCCCTGTTTACATGAGTTGTAGCTGATGTGAGGAAAAAGGCTAACATAGTTCCAATCTACAAAAGTGGAAGCAGGGAAGACCCCCTTAATTACAGACCTTTATCATTGACAAGTGTAACAGACAAAATATTGGAAAAAATAATTAAAACTAAATGGGTAGAACACCTGGAGGAAAACGATATAACACCAGACAGACAGTATGGTTTTAGATCTGGAAGATCCTGTGTAACGAACTTACTTAGATTTTATGATCGAGCCACAGATAATTTACAGGAAAGAGATGGTTGGGTTGACTGCATCTATCTGGACCTAAAAAAGCCTTTCGACAGAGTTCCCCATAAGAGGTTGTTCTGGAAACTGGAACATATTGGAGGGGGTGACAGGCAAGCTTCTAACATGGATGAAAAATTTCCTGACAAAAATGAGGGCCGTAATCAGAGGTAAGGTATCGGATTGGAGGAATGTCACGAGTGGAGTACCACAGGGTTCAGTTCTTGCACCGGTAATGTTCATTGTCTACATAAACGATTTACCAGTGGGAATACAGAATTATATGAACATGTTTGCTGATGATGCTAAGATAATAGGGAAGATAAGAAACCTAGATGATTG
Source organism: Procambarus virginalis (assembly GCA_020271785.1). Taxonomy (NCBI): domain Eukaryota; kingdom Metazoa; phylum Arthropoda; class Malacostraca; order Decapoda; family Cambaridae; genus Procambarus; species Procambarus virginalis. The sequence goes on from WNGS01002428.1 coordinate 91,066, forward strand.
TCACGCCCTTCAAGAAGACCTGGACAAAATAAGTATATGGAGCAACACTTGGCAAATGGAATTTACTGTGAATAAATGCTATGTTATGGAATGTGGAATTGGAGAACATAGACCCCACACATCCTATAAATTATGTGAGAAATCTTTAAAGAATTCTGACAAAGAAAGGGATCTAGGGGTGGTTCTAGATAGAAAACTGTCACCTGAGGACCACATTAAGAACATAGTGCGAGGAGCCTATGTTACACTTTCTAACTTCAGAATTTCTTTTAAATACATGGATGGAGAAATACTAAAGAAATTGTTTACGACTATTGTTAGACCAAAGCTGGAATATGCAGCAGTTGTATGGTGCCCATATCTTAAGAAGCACATCAACAAACTGGAAAAGGTGCAAACGACATGCCACTAAGTGGCTCCCAGAACTGAAGGACAAGAGCTACGTGGAGAGGTTAGAGACATTAAATATGCAAAAACTAGAAGATAGAAGAAAAAGAGGCGATATGATCACTACGTTCAAAATAGTAACAGGAATCGATAAAATTAATAAGGAAGAATTCCTGAGATCCGGAACTTCAAGAACAAGAGGTCATAGATTTAAACTAACGAAACAAAGCTGCCAGAGAAATATAAGAACATTCACTTTTGTAAACAGAGTGGTAGATGGTTGGAACAAGTTAAATGAGAAGGTGGTGGAGGCCAAAACCATCAGTAATTTCAAAGGTGCTGGGGAGGCGGGACACCACGAGCGTAGCTCTCATCCTGTAACTACACTTAGGTAATTACACTTAGGTAATTACCAGGACCTTCAGGTGTGAGGCACCCACTATTCACTTCACCTGTACCTGCAGATTTACCTTCATCGTCCGAGTCAGAAGACGAGCCTGATTATCCCTAGTAGTGCTTCTGCTAGGACAAAACCCCGTATTGTGGATAATCCAGAACGCCTCACCAGAAACTTGTCCCATACCCAAGTAAAGATAGAAAAGCGTCTGAGGTGTCGTGTGTGCAGAATATCTGGTAAAAGGAAGGACACACACTATAAGTGCAAGACGTGTGATGTGCCACTGTGTCCTGCACCATGCTACATCAAATACCATCCAAAGAGACAATTCTGGGCTGATAAGCAGTAATGCTTGCCCACCATCCACTCCACCTATACAAAACATGGGTTGACCTTGCAGGAAACGTTTTCCTGGAGCAGGTGGAGTGGATAAAACAAATGTTCATCCCATGTCATGTTCCACAAACAACACTGAATTGGCAAGTACAAAAAGTTTTAGTTTTTTGTATATTTTTTATTGTTGTTCATTCTTTAGCGTATTGTACTGGCAATATTGTTCTTCAATTTACCCTTATATGCATATATCCATCTAAAGCATTCTATTAGGAACAATTTCATACCTGAATGAGTGCTGTAACACGAAAATTGAGATTAGCAACCGGAAAAAATACTATACATTTGTGGGCAGGAATTGGGAGTGTAGTGGGTGCTCCCTCGCAGCTAATGCGTGGCCCGTCTTCAACTTGTCTGCGAGTGGAGCGTGACCCGGTTTTTTATTTTATATGTATATATTCCTTTAGAGAATTCTATTGCGAACCCATTGATACCAAAATGAAAGACCTAGGACGAAAATTGAGGTGACCAAAGTGAAAAGAGTGAACACATTTTATCGCTCGAGTGCTCCCGGGTAACTCATTCTCACTTCTCTGTTTGCTGCGGGTAATAAGCTGGGCTTTTGGAGTATATACTGAATATGCATTTATTCCTCTAGAGAATTCTATTGCGAACACATTGATACCAAATTTAATATCTTAGGACGAGAATTGAGGTGACAAAGTTGAAGAGAGTATACACTTTTCAGAATTACCACGTACTCCCGTGAAATGCCGAAGCCCACCTGGGATAGTGCGGGGCTCGCGCGCCCGGTGCACGAAAGTGTTAAAGATGTACTTGGTACAGCTCGCCACATAAATCCTGTCTCGTCAGCATTATATACTTGATATTTGCTTAAATTATTACTGACAATATACTCGTTTAATTTAGCCTTGAATGAATCAACATTAGTAGGGTCAGCACTTGATGCCTCACCAGAATTTTTTGGGGTATTTGAAATGTTATGGCGAGCCTTAAATCTTCCAACCCACCCCTCACTTACGTTGAAATCTTTTATACCTAATTAAATGGCAAGTTTACTTGCTACAACTTTAAGCTCTTCAAAATCGTATTGCCATGCCAATTGTGCGGTGCTGAATAAACCACTTATACACTGCAGCATCCAATTGTAGATACTGACTAGCCTTTACTGTTTTTCTCGAACATGCAGCACCAGAAGTAGCACATACACTGTTGTGCTCACATATTTTAATAGGGGTATCTTTCTGTTTCTTGATGTCACTTACTGTGCTTTTGCCGATGTTAAACTCTGCTGCTGCTCGTGCATGAGAATATCCTTTATCAAGTTTCTTAATTGACTCCAGCTTTTGTGCAACCGTCAGGCACTTCCTTTAGGTAACTTTTGTCATTTTGTAAATAGAAATGATGATCACAATTAACAGTAATGTCCTTCACAATTGAAGCTAGTCGCGCGAGTTCACAGTAAACAATGGGAACACATGGCCCGGCGCAATACATTCTAGGTCCATGGGGAATGTGCCTATACTATAAAAGGTATTTAATAAGAAAAAGAATTTTGCTTAATAACAATTGTTTCAAAATATTTTATTAATACTAATTTAGAATTTTCTACATTAACCCTTAAATTGCGCATCGCATCATATGATGCTTTGGAGTACTATGCAAGATTTAAACGGCCCGCGGATACACGGGGTTCACTACACCTTCATCAGGGCTCTTGTAAACAGACGCCATTTTTTTTTTTAAATCATGGGCCAAATTCCCGGGTGTTAGGGGCCTCAGTATTGAGTGAGCTACCAAGCCTGACGCACACAACATGAGCTCACAGCACTGCTGTTCAGCTTGTGACAACAGCATCGCCTAAAAATGCCATAATATACTTGTTCATGCTATTATGTAGGGATGATATTATTACAGAAGACCCCTGACTGTGATAAAACTGACCAGCGTTCTTATAATAGCAGGATTGTGGTGATATTTAGCACTGTGCTCCATGGAGGGAGGAGTAATGCTGTGGGAGGGAGGGTGGTGGCGTTGTCTTCTGACTGTGTGTGGCCACCTTTTATTTACTGCACTCACCATACCAGCTTAGTGGTTCGCTATGGTGAACACAAATGTAGATACTTATATATGAAAATTATACTTATACTATACTTATATATGAAATAAAGTGTGACCAACAACTACTGGCCTTCTTTAGTGATTGTGGTATATCGGAAAACCTGAACCCGACCAATGCCAGTACTTAAAATAACTCATTCAGTGCCTGAGCCTAACCTAACTTAATCTAACTTTGTCCAAGGTGCTGTCTCTGCATTACCATTTACCTAATGTTCTCTCATTCATATGATCTTCTAAATAATTCGTCAAGTCTCCATGCACTTATCCAAGCATCTACCTCATTATCATTGTAAAATTTTGCTCTTAAATCTAATCTTACCCTATTTTTAAAATTTAAATTTAATTGTATTGATTTATGTCCTCTATTGTAAAGTAATTATTGATCTCACTTTGTTCTCTTAATTAAGTTCATACTAATTCTAGGTTAATAACTAAGCTAATTAAAACTTATTATCTTTAAGATTATTTTACTTTACAATTATCATTTGTCAAATTTTTTTATATATTCATCTTGACTGTCTCTACCGATTTTTTGTTCTCTCCACCAAACTTGTGTTTCCTCCATGGCTATCTAGTGTCCTTATCCTACTTCTATTTGTTTATTTCTTTTGTTTATTTGTATTTATTGTTGTGTTTTGCTATCATTATTCTCTAATTTTAGTAGACTTAGTACTTTGTAAGCTTTTATTGTATTGTTATATTATTGTATTGTTGTGTTTTGCTATAATTAACTTTTCTATTGAAAAGTAATTATTGATCTCATTTTGTTCTCTTAAATAAGTTCATACTATTTCTGGTTAATAACCAGCCTTTTTATGCAGACAAGTATAGACCCAGAACTAAACCTCTTATCCACTATCTATGACAATCATCACTTTAATGATCAAAATGCAGATATTTTACAGCACATGATGTAAACAATGTATTAACACATAATCACAATATCTCTGTAATCACCTTGAACGTTAGATCCCTAGGAAAACACTTCGATGATGTTAGTGCCTTGATTGAAACTATTGACAACAAATTCTCTTTTATTATACTTACTGAAACATGGTTGAAAGAGGACACTACTCAACTCTTTAACATGCCTAACTACTCAGCAATTCACAATTGTCGTCATATTCAGAGAGGTGGTGGTACTGCTCTTTACTACCACCAAGAACTAACATGCTTAAATATAATTAGAACTAGAGACAGCTGTGGGGAGTATATCTTCGCCAGTTTCAGAGTCAAGGGTGCCGAGTCTGTCCTGTCTGTGGGTGCAGTCTATAGAATTCCTAACACTGATGTGTCCGAATTCAATTCAAACCTTAGAAATCTAATACTCGATAACAGACTGAACAAAAACCATCTAATTATCGCTGGGGACTTTAATATTGACCTCTGCGAGCCTGAACACCCTACTGCTGTTAGCTTCCTCAACTGTATGAATTCCTGCTTCCTCATACCCTCAATCACTAGACCTACTAGAATCACTGATAGTACAGCCACGACTCTTGATCACATTTGGACCAACATAACCTCTCCGCTTACTTCAGGTATAATCACCGATAGCACAACAGACCATTACCCCACATTTCTCTCAACTAACATTATCAAACCACCTCTTGAGTCAAGGGAATTAAGCTTTAGGCTGCACAATGAAACTGCTATAGACAATTTTATAACTGCTGCTGATAATGTCAACTGGGAATCCGAGTTAGGTAACATAGGGGACATCAACCTAGCAGTGCAATCTTTTCTTCAAAAGACTCTTAATCTTTATAACACCCACTGTCCTAGGCTTTCAAAACAAGTCACAACAAAAGGCTTAACAATCCTTGGCTTACAAAGGGATACTTAAATCCATTAATAAAAAACATGACCTTGAGAAAAGTATAGGTAGGAACCGTCTCCAAAGAATTTTCAAAGAATTACTCGTATTGCTATCTAAAATAATTGACGAGCCAAACTAAATTCTACGAAGATAGATTTACCCAAATAAAGAGCAACAATTAAAAAAACTTGGAGCCACAATCTCACAAATATTGGGATCAAAGAAGATT